>BJCO01694708.1:0-11088 GCA_018326465.1 Flaveria floridana | reverse complement strand
TGATTTTGGTGGTGAATCTTCCTAACAAGAAGGTGTTAGCATACAAGCTTGGGGTATACAAGCTTGAGGACTTCTAGCCTTGAAGTCTTGGTCGTTTTTGAAGCATCATTCAACCTTTCTTGGTCGGTTTTTAGCTGCAGAAAGGTAGCAAATCACAGCTTCATATGGCTATGATTTTATGTACATTTGTGTATTGTTCATAGCTTGTTTCATTCACATATATGATCCCTATTGATTTGGGTTTGTTTTCATCTTAAAACATCACTAAGAACATGAAATTTTTAGCCTTTAAAATCGGTTTTAAAAGCTACATATCCGCTGCGTTTTTCTGAAAGTTTATATGGTTAAACATGGATTTTGTGTTCTTTCAAACCCTACATATCTTTCATCATCTTATTCGTACTTTCATTTCAATCTTTTTATTAGCATTCAGTTACATATACTTACTTTCATTTCATGCTTTTCATTAACGTTCTCTTTCGATACATTCTTTCGTTTCATACTTTACACTATCTCTTACTTTCATTCTCATACTTTTGTATCGTACGTTACATCATTCTTTTATTGTTCTTACTTTCTTTTGGTACATTACGTCATTCTTTTACTTTCATAAGGATTGATGAACAATACCCCAAACATTATGCACGAAGCTGATGCTGGGCCTGTGGTAATTAAATCACGAACATTGTGCATGAAGCTGACCCAGTCACCTAGGGCAAGTCATCTCTCTCTTTCATTGGGACCAATTGGCAATACCCTGAACATTGTGCATGAACTTGATGCTGGGCCTGTGGTAATTAACTCATGAACATTGTGCATGAAGCTGACCCAGTCACCTAGGGCATACCATAAAGGTCTTGTCAATCTTAATGATTGACCCTGCATGCATCCTTCGGGTTATTAAAACCGCACAAAGTTGAGCTAACGACAACATGGTTGTGCGCCTCCTTTCTATTTGCTTGCAAGCCATTCTTTCATTCATTACGTCTTACTTTTCATCTTTGTTATCTTTTACTTCGTCACGTTATTCTTTATGTTCTTTCATACATTTGTCATACTACATAAAGTAATAACATAATATTTAACATATTTTGTAATATAATATAAATACGTTTGAATACTATTAAAAGATAACACATTATGCATACCATACATCAATCATACATACTATAAACCTAGACCATCACAAAATCATACTTAAAATGGGTAATCATAGCCCATGGGTCAAATCAGGGTCAAACACTACAATTCTGGTTTTTCCTAAAAATTCAGAATATTTTCTAAGTGTCTAGGCGCATGAGGACTATTTGGGCGTTCCAATCCTGTTTGGGTGTTTTACCACTATGTAGGCGCCTGATCTTACACTTAATTATTAACACTTAGGCGCATGGGCCTTATGGGCGCATGTGCACTATTCAAGCGCAGGCCTGACATAGGCGCATGGGCACTTAGGTGTTCGAGCACTATTTAGGCGCATGAACTTTGGGCGTCTAGGAACACTTAGGCAGTTTTGACCGTCAGGCGCATGGGTCACTATTTAGGTGCATGGGCAACCAATTTATCCTAATCAACACAATCTTAGTTCCAAATTCAGATCTAACATGTTCTAAGCTCAGTTCTCACATTCTAAGCAACGAAACACATTCATAACATAATCATAACATCATATTCACCCAAAATATACGCTCACCCTCATACACATTCGCACACACATACGGGTACATACACCAATTTTATGAAAATATATTTACATGCATTTCCAGCCCCAAAATCGGTTAAAAACATGTTAAAAAGGGGTTAAAGAACTCACCTTTGTCAAACTTTCGTGTATAACTCCTTCAAAACTCGAATGCAATTGAGTTCGACCACCTCGACACCCACCAAAACACACAACCCGAACATACAAACAGGTATAAGCATACAACCGGGGCTAAAACCCATCAAGAACACTTAAAACTTCAAATTCTTACCTTGAATTCAGCCTTCTTGTTCTTCTGCTTCCAAAAACTCAAATTCTGCTCTTTCTCTCTCTAAATCCGAGTGCAAAAAGGTGATGTGCAAGGTGTATGGGCGGCCATACTCCTTTTGTACAAATTATTATATATTATTTTGTACTTTTGACACATCTAACCCCTTAACTTGGGTTAAATTGCATTTTCCACTTTTATTCCTCTTTTTACAACTTCTTAAAATTTCCAGATGTTACAAGCCCACCCCCCTTATATAGCTTCCATCCCTGACACCTGTTATTCCTCAAACCAGATGAGGGTAATGCTGCCTTATCTCTTCTTCAGTCTCTCACGTAGACTCGGACCCCTTCCTGTGTTTCCACTGTACATGCACAAGAGGAACCACTTTATTCCTTAACCGTTTCTCTTTACGATCAATGATTGCCACTGGTTGCTCCACATAATTCAACCGTTCATCTACTTTGATATCTTCCAGTGGTACAACCATATCCTCGTCTGCCAAACATTTCCGCAGATGAGATACATGGAATGTCGGATGAATTCCACTTAACTCATAGGGCAGTTCTAACCTATTGGCCACCTCTCCTACTCGAGCAATGATTCGTAAAAGCCCTATGTATCTCGGGCTCAACGTGCCCCGCTTTCTAAACCAAATGATACCCTTCCAAGGTGAGACTTTTAACATAAGCCTGTCACCCACCTGGAACTCAATCGGTCTACGTCTCTTATCATCATACGACTTCTGTCTATCCTTAGCTGCCTTCATAAAGGCTTTGATCTTTTCTAGTTTCTCAGTCGTAGCTTTAATCACCTCAATACTTCCCAACTCCTTATGACCAATATCACCTCAACAAATGGGTGTCCTACATCTCCCCTACCATATAGCATCTCGTATGGTGGCATGCCAATGTTGGCATGATAATTGTTGTTGTACGAGAATTCTACTAACGGTAAATGATCATCCCAACTTCCTCCAAAATCGATCACACATGCTCAGAGCATATCCTTGAGTGTCTGTATCGTCCTCTCAGATTGTCCATCTGTCTGAGAATGATAAGCCGTGCTAACATGTAGCCTCATCCCATCGCGTCATGGAATTTCTTCCAAAACTTAGATGTAAACCGAGTGTCACGATCAGATACAATAGACACCGGTACGCCATGACTAGCTACAATCTCCTTGATGAATAAATCCGCTAGTCTCTTGGAGGAATACGTATCTCGGATCGGTAGGAAATGAGCACTCTTCGTCAAACAATCAACTATCACCCATATGGCATCATACCCTCTTGGGGTATGTGGTAACTTTGTAATAAAGTCCATGGTGATATGCTTCCACTTCCACTCGGGTATATCCAAAGGTTGGATTTTCCCATACGGTTTCTGATGCTCCGCCTTCACTTGCAAACAAGTAAGGCACTTACTCACGTATTCCGCTATGTCACGCTTCATACCCGGCCACTAATAATCCTTCTTCATATGATGGTACATCTTGGTAGCACCAGTATGAATGGAATATCAAGTCTTATGAGCCTTATCCATGATCTTTCCATGTAAGTCCCCGTAACGAGGAATCCACATCCGCCCATATTGGGTTCTAACATCGAGAGTGTTTTCACCCAACTCTGCGACTAGGCCTCTCATCCTTTCAGAGTTAAGATGATCTTCTTTCAACGCCTCATCTTGAAACTCCTTGACCTGCATCATCACATCCATGGTCATCACTAACTGATACGCCTTCACCCGAATCGACTCCGTTTTTTCGGCTCAGGGCATCGCCCACCACGTTGGCCTTGCCTGGATGGTAGTGGATCTCACAATCATAATCTTTTATGAGCTCCAACCATCGTCTCTGCCTCGTGTTCAAATCTTTCTACTCAAAGAAGTAATTTAAGCTCTTATGGTCGGTGAAGATTGTGCACTTTGTCCCGTATAGGTAGTGCCGCCAAATCTTCAAGGCAAAGACCACAGCTGCCAGCTCCAAATCATAGGTAGGATAACTAACCTCATAAACTTTCAACTGTCAGGATGCTTAGGCTATAACCTTCCCTCGTTGCATCAACACGCAACCCAACCCCGAGTAAGAAGCATCCGAATAGACTACCAAGTCCTCGCTTCCTTCGGGTAAGGATAAAACAGGAGCTTGTGTTAACATCATCTTTAACTCTTCGAAAGCCTTCTCCTAATCTTGACCCCATACAAACTTCTCATCCTTACACGCCAGCTTAGTTAACGGAGAAGCTATCTTGGAGAAGTCTTGGATGAATCTTTGATAATATCCCGCCAACCCCAAGAAGCTACGGATCTCGGATGGCATCTTTGGAGACTTCCATTGCATCACCGCCTCCACCTTTATCGGGTCTACCATAATCCCCTCAGGATTTACCACGTGAGCCAAGAACTGAACTTCGCGCAACCAGAACGCACGCTTGGAGAACTTAGCATACAGCTTCTCCTTTCTTAATGTCTCCAACACTTCTTGAATATGACCGGCATGCTCTTCTTCGCTCCTTGAATAAATCAGGATATCATCGATAAATACAATCACTGATTCATCTAACATCGGCAGACACACTCGATTCATCAAGTCCATAAACGCAGCTGGCGTGTTGGTTAAACTAAAGACATAACGAGAAACTCGTAGTGTCCATAACGCGTGTGAAAAGCTGTTTTAGGAATATCCTGCTATTTCCCCTTCAACTGATGGTAGCCAGATCTAAGGTCTATCTTTGAAAACCAACTGGCACCTTGAAGTTGATCAAACAAGTCATCAATCCTTGGTAATGGATATCGATTCTTCACCATCAACTTGTTCAACTCACGGTAGTCGATGCACATCCTCATACTACCGTCCTTCTTCTTCACGAACAAGACCGGAGCACCCCAAGGAGAGATACTCGATCTAATGAACCCATTATCGAGCAACTCCTGCAGTTGCTCCATCAATTCCTTCATCTCTGAGGGAGCCAAACGATACGACGCTTTAGCGACAGGCTGCGCACCGGGTATCAATTCAATTTGAAATTCGATTTCACGATCTAGTGGCACACCTGATAAATCCTCTGGAAACACATCGGGAAAGTCACACACCATCGGTACATCGGACAATTATGGTATTGACGTGTCCACATCCTTCACGTAAGCCAGATAAGCACTACATCCATGCCTCATGCACTTTCCCGCCACCGCCATCGAAATCACCTTCGAAATCGTCGTAACTCGATCACCGTATATCGTCACCGAACTCCCGTCAGGTGCTGTCAGTCTAATCATCTTATTGTGACACACAATATTCGCCTCGTAGTCTGCTAACCAATTCATTCCTAGGACTACATCAAACCCGCTAAGGTCATCACAAACAGTCTAGCAGGAAACTTACGACCTTTTAGTTCTATATTACAACCATTAATCAAGTCAGAAATCCTGGTAGACTTACCTATGGTAGTTTCTACATCAAAGGGGTCATCAATACATCTACTACTAACAGGCAAATTAGCACAGAAAGCAGCAGAAATAAAACTTCTACTAGCACCTAAATCAAATAACATAGAAGCAGGAGTTTGGTTTACTAGAAACGTACCTGACACAACATCAGGGTCCGTCCTAGCCTCGTCCCTGGTCATTGTGAATGCCCTAGCGCTTTCCCTTTGCTCCTCAGTTCAGGTCTTCTTCCCCGCTCTGGAACTCTCAGCCCTTGGCTTCTTTCATTCCCTACTCAGGTGGCCCATTTCACCACAGTTGTAGCACCTCGCTACTCTCCAATCTCTAGAGATGTGGTCGGGCTTCCCGTATTTGCAACCACACTTCATCCTTCCCGCACTTCTTCCTACACTTACCATACTTCTTCCTTCCCGAGCCTGTTGCAACCACCCGTCGATCATCCACCCTCGCTTTCTTGTTATCTGGGGTAAAACCGCCACGCCCAAACCGTTTCCTGTTCCAGTTCCACTCATCACCACCGGTCTTCTTCCCTTCAACCACCATCACCTCATACAATCTTCTAGTCAAATCAACTACCGACCTAAACGTACTCGGTCGGGTGGCAATCATATGCCTGCGGATATCAGCCGGCAAGCCCTGAATGTATCTTTTGATCTTTCGTGATAGGGGCGTCACCTGATCCGGCACCAGCCATGCCATCTCGTTAAACTTGGTGGTGTATTGTTGATGTGTCATGGTTCCCGCCTCCAGCTGCAGGAACTCTCTCTCCACCTTGTCCAACTCCCGATGAGGACAGAACTCCTCGATCACCAACTTCTTTAGCTCACTCCACCTCATCCTGCCAATCGCTCTACTACCCTCGGCCTGGACAATATTGTCCCACCATCATAAGGCCGAGTCCACAAATGAGTGAGTGGCAAACTTCACCTTCTGGTCTTCTCTATACTCACTGATGTCGAGCACATGTTCCATCTCTCTTACCCATCGATGTGCAGCAACAGCAGTGTCGTTGCCATCGAAAGTTGGGGGCTTGCATCTTTGGAATGTCCCATAGTTACAGTCTCGTGCTACCTTCGGCACAGGATCTTCTTCCTCCTCCTCGTCAGTAGGGACAACCGTATCAGTCTTCGGTTGTTCTCCCCGTCCCGAGGACCTATTCCTCTCCTTCCTTTCTCCTTCCCTTATAACCTTAATTACTTCGGTCACCACAGACGGTAAGATTGTCTGCATGACCTGGTGAACCTCTTCTACTACAGCCTCCTTCACCGAGGCCCTTAAGTTGGCACTCTCATCACCACCCTCATCACCACCCTCCGGGTGAGGGGTCTCAGGCTCCTCATGAGCCGCTTCTTCAGCTCTAGGCATTCCTTTATGGACCCGTGGTCCAGCACCATGTACACCACATACTTCACCTCATGAAGCCTTAGAAGATCTACCTCCACCCATCCTCTAACACACCATAAGATTCAAACACTAACATGGTCATTCAAGGTAATATTTCAATTTATGTCACGTATATTAAGTCCCTAATTACAGTGGACAGTTGTGATTAGCCATTTAATTTACTCTTCATACCCTAAGCATTTCCTATCCTGACTACATCGGTATCTAAATCTACTAAGGGCAAACAAATCAAATAACATGCGCACATAATACCGGTTAACATTTAAGAAAATACCTGATAGCACGTAGCTACTTGGACTGGCATCCCTTCCCTTTGTCCCATTCTCAGTTTAAGTTTAGGTTTCTTTTGAAAATATTTAACCATTTCAGTTAAACTTTGGCTCTGATACCAACTTGTAAGGCCCCGTTACCGGGCACCTCACAGTTGGTCATTCATCGCACATAAACCATACACTTATTTAAAACATCGCAGCGGAAATTAATTAAAACCATTTCATATATTAATGAACACTTTTGCAAAATAATACAATGTAGTTAACTATTACAAAATATCATAATTTGCATTACATCACAAAAACATCATTGTTATACAAATGGATGCCATCCTAAAAATGCCAAGTAGCTGCCCCGTGCTATCCTCAGCAATAGATCACCTGCCAACTGGAAAATAAATAAAAGTCAGTGTTGGTGGGTGAGTTCTAGTTTTATAAAAATATAACATACTTTACTTTCGTTAAAACCCTTCTTGAATTCATATGCGATCATGCATCATACGTACAAATAGATAGTATCATTATTCTTTTCCATTATCAGTCGTTATCTTTCATCATCTTATTCGTACTTTCATTTCATTCTTTTCATTAGCATTCACTTACATATACTTACTTTCATTTCATGCTTTTCATTAACGTTCTCTTTCGTATACATTCTTTCGTTTCATACTTTACACTATCTCTTACTTTCATTCTCATACTTTCGTATCATACGTTACATCATTCTTTTATTGTTCTTACTTTCTTTTCGTACGTTACGTCATTCTTTTACATTTATACGGATCGATGAACAATACCCCGAACATTGTGCACGAAGCTGATGCAGGGCCTGTGGTAATTAAATCACGAACATTGTGCACGAAGTTGACCCAGTCCCTTAGGGCAAGTCATCTCTCCCTTCATTCGGACCAATTGGCAACATCCCGAACATTGTGCATGAAGCTGATGCTGGGCCTGTGGTAATTAACTCACGAACATTGTGCACGAAGCTGACCCAATCACCTAAGGCATACCATAAAGGTCTTGTCAATCTTAATGATTGACCCTGCATGCATCCTTCGGGTTATTAAAACCGCACACAGTTGAGCTAATGACAACATGGTCACGCGCCTCCTTTCTATTTGCTTGCAAGACATTCTTTCATTCATTACTTCTTACTTTTCATCTTTGTTATCTTTTACTTCGTCACGTTATTCTTTACGTTCTTTCATACATTTGTCATACTATGTAAAGTAATAACATAATATTTAACGTATTTTATAATATAATATAAATACGTTTGAATACTATTAAAAGATAACACATTATGCATACCATAATAAATCATACATACTATAACCTTAGACCATCACATAATCATACTTAAAATGGGTAATCATAGCCCATGGGTCAAATCAAGGTCAAACTCTACAATTCTGTTTTTTCCTAAAAATTCAGAATATTTTCTAAGTGTCTAGGCACATGAGGACTATTTGGGCGTTCCAGCCCTGTTTGGGCATTTTACCACTATGTAGGCGTCTGAGCTTACGCTTAATTATTAACACTTCGGCGCATGGGCCTTATGGGCGCATTGGCACTATTCAGGCGCATGGGCCTGACTTAGGCGCATGGGCACTTAGGCATTCGGCCAGTATTTAGGCGCATGAACTTTGGGCGTCTGGGAACACTTAGGCAGTTTTGACCGTTGTGCGCATGAGTCACTATTTAGGCGCATGGGCAACCAATTCATCCTAATCAACACAATCTCAGTCCCAAATTCAGATCTAACATGTTCTAAGCTCAGTTCTTACATTCTAAGCAACAAAACACATTCATAACATAATCATAACATCATATTCACCCGAAATATACGCCCACCCTCATACACATTCGCACACACATACGGGCACATACACCGATTTTATGAAAACATATTTACATGTATTTCCAGCCCCAAAATCAGTTAAAAACATGTTAAAAAGGGGTTCTAGAACTCACCTTTGTCAAACTTTCATGTATAACTCCTTTAAAACTCGAATGCAGTTGAGTTCGACCACCTGGACAACCACCAAAACACACAACCCGAACATACAAACATGTATAAGCATACAACCGGGGCTAAAACCCATCAAAAACACTTAAAACATTGAATTCTTACCTTGAATTTAGCCTTCTTGTTCTTCTTCTTCCAAAAACTCGAATTCTGCTCTTTCTCTCTCTAAAACTGAATGCAAAAAGGTGATGTACAAGGTGTATGGGCGGCCATACTCCTTTTGTACAAAATATTATATATTATTTTGTACTTTTGACACATCTAACCCCTCAACTTGGGTTAAATTGCATTTTCCACTTTTTTTCTTCTTTTTACAACTTCTTAAAATATCCGGCTGTTACACGATGTTTGCCTCATAGGTTGCTAACCAATCCATCCCTAGTACTACATCGAATCCACCTAGGGGCATCACATGTAATTTAGCAGAAAACCTATGGCCTTCTAGTTCTATGGCACAATCTCCTATTAAATCGGTGATTCTAGTAGACTTACCAATAGCAGTTTCTAGTCAAAAGGTTCATCGATATTTCTACTACTAACAGGCAACTTAGCACAGAAGGCAGTAGAAATAAAACTCCTACTAGCACCAGAATCAAATAATACAGAGGAACAAGTTTGGTTTATTAGAAACATACCTGACACGACATCAGGGTCTACCCAAGCCTCCTCCTGCGTCATCATGAATGCTCTAGCAATTGCCCTCTATCCTCCATCCTCCGTTCCCTTCTTAACTCCAGAACCCTCGGCCCTTGGCTTTTTGCACTCCCAACTCATGTGGCCTACTTCACCACAGTTATAGCACCTCGCCACCCTACAATCCTTAGCAATATGACCAGGCTTCACACACTTGAAATAGACATTCAATCCTAACCTGCACTCGCTATAATGCTCTCTCCCACACTTACTGCACCTCTTCATCACTTAGCCTGCTGCAACCACTCGTCGATCATCAACCTTTGCCTTCTTGTTGTTTGGGGTGAATCCACCACGTCCAAACTGTTCTTGCCCAGTTTCTATCACCACCACCTGTCTTCTTCATCTCGACCACCACTGACTCCTCTCTTTCATCATACAATTTACCCTCCAGGTCTACCATCAATCAAAAGGTACCCGGCCGGGCAGCAATCAGATGCCTATGGATGTTAGCCAGCAATCCTTGGATATACTTCTTGATCTTCCTCGACACCGGCAGCAGTCTTGTCATCTCATTAAACTTAGTGGTATATAGCTGGTGTGTCATTGTGCCTGCCTCAAGCTACTGGAACTCCCTCTCTATCTTGTCGAGTTCCTAGTGAGGATAGAATTCCTCAATCACCTTCTTTTTCATCTCTCCCTATCTCATCCTCCCAATGGCCCTGCTACCCTCGGCTTGGACAATATTGTCCCTCCAATATAGAGCCGAGTCAACGAAAGAGTGAGTGGCAAACTTTACCCTTTGATCCTCCCTGCACTTACTAATCTCTAACACTGCCTCCATCTCTCTCACCCTGTTGGATCATAATAAGGCTGGTGCAACCAAAACCACTTCACATAGTCATTTTGGTGCTACATTCAAGGGCTTCCGAAGCTAATCATGAGATCTTCCGAGAGTCTGAAGAACAACAGCTGAAGACTATCTTCCGAAGACAAAGTCTGATGAAAGAGGTGAAGACAAAGTCTGAGCTTCCGAAGACAAAGTCTGATGAAAGAGCTAAAGACAAAGTCTGAGCTTCCGAATACAAAGTCTGATGAAAGAGCTGATGACAAAGTCTGCTTTCGAAGACAAAGAAGACTCCAAGCCTCGGAAGAAGCAGTCTTCTGAAGTATAAGTGGCTTCGGAAGAAGTTATTCTTCCGAAGCATTTTATCCTTCGGAAGAACATTGCTATGTCAAGTAGATATAAGTATGGTCCCTGACAGTCCGCTGCAGACCTCTGATACAGCATGGCATCTTCCTAAAGAACCATGTTGTTGACCATACTTTAATCTACT
>BJCO01694606.1:0-10033 GCA_018326465.1 Flaveria floridana | reverse complement strand
TATTCATCTTAGGTTTTTGATGATTTGGGTTTTGCATGTTGTTGGGAAAGATGTTATTGATGATGACCTTGGCTCATCTGAGACTTATTCGAACTCATCTAACCTGATGCATCCTTTGGTTGAGCGTTATTACATGTTGTCCTGTGCCGGGCTGTGATGATAACTGATGATATCGGTTGTTTTGGCATGGCTACCATTCAGGGTTAGCAACCGCAACTGAGTTTTTTCTGAGCCTGATCCATCACACGCGCAACGCGCGTGGATGAATACACACTAGTTATTATTAAAATGATAAATATATAAGACATGCTATAAACATCACCAACACAAATTCTAAACATTCATTCAATAGCTAAGTTTAACTTTATATTACAATAACAAACACACAAAATAAGAAAGTTACAAAAACTAATAAAAAACATTTTAACGTGGACGGGGTAAGCTACGCCAGAAATACAACTGATCAACCATGAAGCGCCTATGCAACTTACAGGACTCTCTAAAATTTTCACCACAATCTATCGGTTTTCCTGTAACTAAATGTTCCATCAATTACAAACGTAAACTCCTTCATTACCCCTCAACGCTTGTGGTGATGTAATATAATCTTCATTTACTTCAATCCTCTGGCTGACCGGTCTTTTTCCAAAAATGAAGATTTACTAATAAAGCGCTGAAATACACAGCCACTTTCATCAACGCCGGATGAATCAATCGACCAAATTTATCATCACCTATTTTTTCACCACAAATATCTCCAATTTTATTATACGCAAATTCACCCGAACAAACACCCATTCTTTACTCTGAATACAAAAAGGAAAGTACACATAATCAACATCTAAAAAAGAGGGATACGGGTTGAACTTTTCATCAGCAAATGAAATAACATGCTTGCTACACGAATCGGTTAAGAAGTTAAAAAATTATGGAGGTAGTATAGTCAAACGCATATTTGACAATCCATCTTTGTATAGCTCCCTGTGTCTCCAATTCATCATTCTTAAAACCCAACCTTTAACATGTTGTATAAAAATACATTTATTAGTACATGTAAAAAAAATTCTATTAATAATGTGTAGAAAAATTTACCACTATGCTTAAATAACCATTACGTGTGTAACCTAATAAAACACCCCAAAAATTATTGTCAAGTTTAATGGGTGTTAAAAAGATAGCAGAATAACAAAAAGGGGCATCCCTATTATTATAAAATTTCATAACATCTTTTTGACTATTATTCTGATTCATCATCTGGAATGGTCCATCTATGTACAGTAGGTCGATTGGTTTGTACACCCGGGTTTTGAACATCCGAAGTTGAAGATTCAGATTGATTCTTTAGACGTCTCCATCTACTCATGATCCAACTTGACGATTTAGGAGCGGGTTGAGAAGAGTATTGATGTTTATCCATAGATGTATGAAATGAGAAATGAAGATAACTTTGATGGTGAATGAAGTATAAATGAAGTGTCTATTTATACATGAAGACACGTGAAGGAAATATTTATTTAATAATTAAAATATAATAAATTAGTTTTTTAAATTAATATACTTTTTAATTTTTTATTTAATCTTTGATATGATAGAAGATTCTTTAAACTTAGTATATAAATGGGTATTGTGAGTTCTAGATTTTCATCAGTTAAAATAAAATATAATCTAACAGAAGAAACAGAGAAAACAGATCATGTTCTAATCTACCTATTATTGATTTTAGTTCAACTCCTGTAGAGAACCATCATTTTTGTTTTTCTAACTGGTTTTCGAATGTTATCCAGTTTTTTTACAACGGCCATGCGTCTTTCTGTAGGATATCTTGTATGGGTCTTACGATACTTGATAGAGAATTTTAGGGTACCCTTATAGGTTATTATGGAAACTGTTTTATTCAATGTATTGTAAGTTTTAAAAACAAATCTTCACGTTATGTTATTTATGTTCATATAATGGTAATAATTATTTTTTACAGCATGTTCGTGCTTGATAAACAGACTTTTAGCTTGGCGGATTAATGAGATTCAAAGAACCGGTGAGATACCAGGCCCGAATCGTTGGACCATAATTCCGTATGAGTTTGTGAAGCTAATATTTAAAGGATCGTCTGATGCAAACGAATATGGCAATGACATGAACGAGTTATATCCTCCATTGTGGGAGGTTGGTACGGTAAAAATTAATTTTATTTTTACATGATTTTAAAAATAAATTCAAATTATTTTAAAAATAAAAATTTACTTTACATGTATTTTGCAGGTATATATACCAATACATGACAACAATGAAAACTGGTATCTTTTTCAGATTTCTATTGACGCACTACAACTTAAAATAAATTTTCCATATGAATGTCATCAAAATAGTTGTTTTGATTCATCATGCATTCATCGTGATGTATATCGAATTGTTGTTGATTTGAGTCTTATTTTATATGGTTTCTACAACGTATATCATATTTTGAGTTATCGGGGCAAGAAGAAGTTCTTGAATGAGAAATGTCTCAAGAAACTGTTTGGCCTTATATGGTGGTCACATTGGTCAAGTTTCAGGAGTAGTAATTTGTATGTTATTACGTAGGTTGATTCAAAACAGGTCATTAACGTGGGAAGATGTAAATCTACAAGATGTTTGTCTTAGATATATGCGTTTTATGGCTGACGAGTTATACGCAATGCGTACAATGTAATATTGTATTTTATAAAATATTTTATTATTTTATCAAAATGTTATACAAGAATTATTATTTCATATATAGGAATAGATAGCTATAGGATAATTACAATACAAAATAATTATACAACATGTTTACAATACCTTCTTCATATGATTATGTTTATAACAAACACTTGATATTTCTTCACTTGCAATAATCTTGATCTCACTAACACCTGTAACAATACTTTATTTCGGGATATGGAAAACATTAGTCAATTATATTACTATAAATACGTGAAATGAAAAAATATATTTTAATTTTAATAGTCAAAATTTCAAGATATGGAAAATATAAGTTAAATATTGATAAGTATAACTACGCGACATTACTAGTTTTGAAATGCCGCTTGTTTAAGGAATGTAGTATATAAACAAAAAACTAAAACGGATTGAAATCCTTTCTTACTTAAATAAATAATTACCGACATTTATTTTTGTTTTCTTATATGATTTTTGTAATGTAGGTAAAGAAAACAAGAACAATGTCGCGTAATTTTCTTGATTTTTGTGATGTAGGTAAAAAAATTTATAATTTAACAATATAAGGAGGCTTAGGAGAGGGAATTATAATAAAAGAAGACATGATATTCTTAATAGATGATGATAGTATGTGTATGTGAAAAATGTCATGGTGAGAATGTGTTGGTGTGATGGCGAGAATGTGTTGGTGTGATGGCGAGAATGTGTTGGTGTGATGGCGAGAATGTGTTGGTGTGATGGCGAGAATGTGTTGCTGTAATGGTGTTGTTGTGATATTCATAGTGAAAAATTTATCAATAAAATTTCTTTCATTAACATTAATATTTACAATACGAAATACATACAATTTATTTAACTTTATATCTATTAGTTAAATTTTGATACAATAAAATTCCTAACTTTTCTCTAAAGTTTTGAGCAGTGACGCGTACATCTTCAATAGGACATAAATCATCTTCAGTAATTAAACATTGTAGTATAATACACACCCAAACACCGCAGTCGCATGATTGAGGGGCTTGTTATGGCACTTTAGACGGTTTAATTCGTTCAAATGTTATGGGTATAGAGATTGTTATCTTCTGATCTTCAAAAAAACCATGATAGTATAACAATCCCGGTAGCACGCAGTCTATTTTTTTATAAAATAGAATCAATTTCAGTATTATATGATCCCGCCATACTGTCAAAAATAAAAGTTACTGTGAGTTATATATATATGATCTTTAAATAAATAAATTTTAAATTAATAATTGAAATATAGTGTTACCTGTTATATACTGTAACCTCCATTGTAACAAATTTATTTTTAACAAAACCCAATGTTCTAAGGCAACGTTCATTGGAATGTATAGCTGTAACAAATAATCAATTAAAATATTTTATAAAAAAATAAAAAGCTAAATTTGTAATTACCTCATCAACATCCCGTATAGGTGGATACAATGGTTCAGAACCGTCTGCGTATGAAGATAACTTTTTCATCTCAAATAAACATAATGTAAACCATGGAGGATAAACTCGTCATCGTGCATTTATTGGTCTAGATCGTAATAAATAGTTCACTCACACCCATATATGCTGAAAAGTAATAATATATAATTAAATTAAATAAATCAAACTATAAATAACAAAATAAGCTTTTAAAAATAATGCTTACATCCGATTCAAGCCAACCATTTGTGTCTCCAATTTGAAGTAAATCACCCAAAAATGATGATATATGATCACTATTCCCAGTAAGAGAAGTAGTAAAATGATCACCACTAGTGAATAATTTTAAAACATTACTTTGATTGGTATTTTTATTTTTTTCTTTTTTAAAAACAAAAAAAGGTGAACTAACGGTTGCCGGTGGTTTAATTTCACGAATCTGTTCCCTTAACGCGATCGGAACTGTCTGTTAGTAAAAAATAAAAATATTAAATAATAAGAACAAGTAATAAATTATGTAATGTTGAATAAAAATGATAAAAAAATTAAATAATACCTTTTCTATAGTAGGTATCCCAGAAACAGGAGACAATATGATCTAAATTAAAAAATAATTACGTGTGTGTTAGTTAATATAAATTATAAAATAATATAAATTATTAAAAAACATGATAATACCTTCTCCATACTAGGCCCAGTAGAATAAGGAGATCCAAATATTTGAGGTGAAGAATTTACATATTGACTAGTATTAAACTAAAACAAAAAACATTATAAAAGTTACGTTTAGATATCAGGAATATATACATATATATATATATATATATATATATCAATTCTTAATAAATTTAAAATCTTATTTTATACTTACCTCTTCTAACTTTTCTTCAAACGTTTCCTTCGGAATATGCATTCCTGGATTCTCTTTTTTAAAATAATTATTCTTTAGAAAAACATTTAATCAACGCATTTTGTATAATATATGTATGAAACATAATAATAATTTATATGATAAATAATTACCAGTAATCTATGAACTATTTTCTCTATGCTTTTCGGGTCATAACGGTGACTATTATTCTACTTTTATGGTCGCTCTGAATAAAAATTTTACATTCCAAAACAATCATTAACGTGTGGCACGTTATTTCTGTCAGGGTCAGGATGTTCAAATATTATTTCTTCCTGTTCAGGTGGAATTTCCCCCAATAAAGACATCTTATTCAGTATGATGGCAACGAATGATCAAACGGTGTTGAAATAATATTCGACGGTAAATACTTAACCTGAAAATTTTTAAAGAATTATTATTTAAATAATAAAATAATATATCTGTAATTTACTAAAAACAGTAACTTACCTCTTTTGAGTTGTTTAAAATATTTAACGCTTGTTCCCACGTTATTAAACTCATACATGGCCAATCAATAGCCCTTGGCACGTACCCACATCGTTTTCCATAATTATTCATTATTGGAAACACTTCATAAATCTAAATCTAATTACAAATAAAATATTTTAATTCAATATATAATAAAAAATAATCAATATAATTGGAATTATCAAATTCAAAACTTACCTTAAATGCCCAAACAAATCCTTTAATACTGTATCTTAGCTTTTTCTTTCGTTTTTCTCATTCATTTTTATAAAGAGCATTATAGATATGGGGGTAAGTATGATTCCAAAGATATGTACCCCATGGAAAATCATTCCATGCTCCTAAATCATAACTAAATCTAGAAGTTTACTGTTTATTTTTTTTCCTTCTAATCCCATAAAACCTTGTTGAACAAGTAATAATAAACAAACTTTTATAACGGTTACATCATCTAACATGTGTAACCTGTTATCAAAAACTTCTCTTAAATCATCTAACGTAGGTTTAATTATTCCATTTTTATGAAAAATGGTATCAAGCAAATTTGATGTCGATCCATAAATTGGACGCGTGATTTCACCAAATTTAAACCCGGTAATAATACAAAATTCTTTACGACCAAACTAAAGGTTTGCCCATTAATTGAAAAGTTAATACCGCTCTCTGGATTTTCGGTATGAACTTGTGTTTGTAATATAAAATGTATAAGTGATGCATCATTATTAATACTTTCACATAATAACCATTTCGCAAAACAGGTGTTGTTAAACATAACAAGTTAATCAGGATTGTCTTTTAATTTAATATAAATCTGTTTTACAACTTTTACATTACATCTAACAGTAATACTATTGGATGCATAACAACCCTACAAAAATAATAAACAACTTCAATATAATAAAATAAATGAATAATAAAATTAACAGTACAAATAAAAACTAACAACCAAAAACTAACCTCGTTATCCATCACCACGATTTTCCAAGATCTTTGTTAAACAACTTTAAAAAATATTCGTAAGGTACTGAAACAATTTTTGGAGAATTTTTTTAAAAAATGGGACGTTCACTTGGTCCCCCACCGGCCCACCATCCCATTTTATACTCCTCGTCCCCCACAATTAATTCCTCGCCTTGAAAAACGGGATCTCGCTGACGTGGGTGAGGGGAATGTCACATCCCTCACCGAGAATGACCACCCCACCTAAATTACCGTGCATTGTTCAGGTTTGATCGCGAGAGATTTGTCACATCCCTCGCCTTGTTTTGCACGCCCCTCGCCTATGTCCCTCTCCCCTCGCCTCATTCCTCCCACCCCCTCGCTGACATGGCTGCTGATATGGGCGAGGGAAGGGTCCAATCGCTCGCCTGAAATATTGCTCCCTTGCTGACGTGGTGAGGCATGGTCAAATCCCTCACCGTTCCCTACCCAAATGCAATATAAACGTAGGCGAGATAACGACACGTGGGCGAGCAAAAGTTTGGTGACGTGGGCGAGGGATCATGATTTTTCCTCACCGGTGGGCGAGGGTCAAAGTCAACAGTCTATTTTCTTAATTTTATTGGTCAATCATTATTTGGTAAATCCTTTTGATCAATTGATCATTTTGATAATTTTCCCTGATACTTTTAGTTTTTAGAATTTAGATAGAGAAGTAAGAGAGAGAGAGAGTTAGATTCGAGAGCTAGAGAGAGGGAGAAAGTGATGACGAGAGTGGTGCCGACCATGACCTTTGGCTGGCCACCCTGACTCGATAACAATGGTGGTAATGGTGATCAAACCTAGGGTGTAATCTGGAGGTATGATATAATGGGAAACTAGGATTGGGAGCTGTATTATGGAGGAGAGTGATAGATTGGCGGTGGAGGTGCGCCGGTGGTGATGAGGTTGTGAGTTTAGCTATAAAGGTGAACCACCTACCAGAGATGGTGGTGCTTTCTAGGTCGTGACTGTCGACAATCAAGTTGCTGTTGTAGTGGAGTTGGTTGTCTCATATGTTGGCGATGGTGAGGAGTGTAACCGTGGTTATAGAGAGAGATCAAGATCGAGATCGAGAGAGATGAGAAAAGATTGGAGGGACGCTGTAACGCTCGGATATTTTCTTTGAAGCCGACGAAGGAAGAAAAAGAAATGTCAAAGTCGGGGGACCAAACTTGCCAAAACGCAAGAAAGTTCAGAAGAGAAGGGGAATAAGAGGGGAGGGCAGCCCACACCCTCCCCACATCTCCACAATTCAGCAAGAAGAGAGAAAGAAGAGAGAAAAGGAAGAAAAGAGAGAAAAAGAGTTGATTCGGGTGGATTCAAGAGAGCAAAATCGTCATGTAGCGAGTCAGCAAGAAGCTCTTCTTCTTCTTGTAGTTTGTGTGTGTTCTAGGACCCCTATTTTACTCGTTTTCAACTGATTTGGGCCTGGAACACATAGTAAACCCGTTTTTGTATGTGTGTGTGTTTGACCCATTTGGGTGTGTTTGCATGTGATGCGTTTGGAGTATGTTCTTGGGCTTGTGTGTGCTTGAACGGTGTTGTAGTATGCATTCCTAAGGTTTAGGATGGTTGATTTGGGCTTAGAATGGGTTTGGATAAGCTTGGAGGTCGAAAATGGCAGATTGGGTTCGGGATGAACTGCATTCTGCATCAGTTAGGGCTAGGCGAACGACTGAAGGCCATACGGCCGACTGGAGGGCGATTGGGGTTCAGTCGCATGATTGAGATTCAGTCGCACGACTGGGGGTCCAGTCGCATGGGGAGTCATGCGACTGAGAGCCCAGTCGCATAGGTGCTCATCCGCATGAGGACCATTCGCATGAGGTCCATTCTAATAGTGTTCTTTCGCACGATATGAGAGTCCATTCACACGATTGGGTGTTCATCCGCATTGGTGTTCATCCACATAGGTCCAATCACATGATGTTCAGTCACATGAAGGCCGTGCGACTGAAGGGTGCCCATACGCCCAAATTGGGTTGTTGTACTTTTTGAGAAACATAGTTAAAGTACTGACTTTCAGGGGAAGTGCAGATGTAAGTTTTGACGTGGAAGTTCCCGTAGGTACACGTAAGATGACCGTGGGGATCTTAGAAGTTATGTAGGGCATGATAATGATGACGTTGCATGTTTATGTGTTATATATGTATGATGATGCCCTGTATAGTAATGCTATAGTGTATGTTGATGTTCCTTATTATGATGTATGTTTATCTTTCCCGTAGCTTTACGTGTTATGTTAATGAATGAAACGAAAGTATTATGTAACGTAAAGTGAAAGATAATGAAAGAGGAACATGATGAATGAATGCATGCATTAATAAATAATGAGAGTAAGAAAGACTTTCAAGCAAATATAGGAGGTGAGCGACCTTGTTGTCGTAACAGACTCGAAATGGAATCCTTGTCTTTTGACCTCAGTAATTGTGGTTGTGTGCCACGAAGAGGGTAAAGCTTAACACTGGGATCAACCATTGTATAGAACTATCGCTGCATATCCTAGGTACTGTGGCAAGGAGGGTGCGGTGCGCCGATATAGAAGGTCTATAATAGGCCTAGGTCCAGTACCACGATACAGAAGGATATTGCATGTGGCAATGGTACACTTAACTCTACCTTAGGTTCTGTGGCCAGGAGGTGTGATGTACCGTTATAGAAGGTCTATGATAGGCCTAGGTCCAGTACCACGAAACAGAAAGGTAAGGTTTATGGGTGATGTAAAGAAAAGAGGTAAAGATTAAAGAGTAAGAAAGTTAAAGACGTACAATGAATGAAGAAAGTTAAAGAATGAACGAATGAAAGTACGGAACGGAAGAGTATAATGATAAAGTATGAAACGGGATCCTTGCCACTCGACCTCCGTAATCATGGCTGCGTGCCGTGAAGAGGGTAAAGTTGGACATGATCTATATAAAAGCAAAAGATAACAAATGATGAAGATAATAATAATATTATCTATGTGTACGTATGATGTGTGATAGCATTAAAGTAAAGAAACGCTTTTGAATAAAAGTAAAGTATGTTTTATTATAAAACCAAAACTCACTCAGCAACGCTGACTTTTTATGTGTTTCAAGTTGGCAGGTAAGGTTGCTGAGTATGGCACGGAGCGGCTACTCGGCTCTTTTGGATGGCATTGTTTTGTATAATGTTTTTGTGATGTAATGCAACAATATATATATTGTAATTGATTAACGTTGTATTAACTTGCAAAAGCATTTATAGTAAAATGAAAAGTTATTTCACAGTTTTCGCTGTATGATTTTAGTAAAAATTATATGAAGATGTGTTTTAAGTGCGATGATAACCAGCTTTAAGCGTCCCGGGGACGGGGCCTTACACTAAAAGCCTGATATCTAAACACAAAATAAATCATCATAGTAATAGTAATAGTAATAGTAATAGTAATAGTAATAGTAATAGTAATAGTAATAGTAATAGTAATAGTCATAGTCATAGTCATAGTCATAGTCATAGTCATAGTCATAGTCATAGTCATAGTCATAGTCATAGTCATAGTCATAGTCATAGTCATAG
>BJCO01694298.1:1359-17266 GCA_018326465.1 Flaveria floridana | reverse complement strand
ATCATTTCAAGAACAAAATGAACCCCTTTTATAACCTTAAAGTTCTGGCCAACATGAACCAAAACATTTAGGTTATGTCCAAAACAACACAATCAACCATTTGATGTCATCCTTTCAAGATTTAATCATAAGCATGCAAGATATAACCTTGAAAGGTTGGGGTATCATCATATCATCACAAAACAGCCCTAATTTGGTTGTTAAAACCCTATAAAACCAATTTTACAAGGATAATTGAAGCTAGTCATCCATATATCCGGCTCTAGATGCCAATGTTGGGTTTGTTGGACCTTTATCAAAGTTATTTAACCATTTAAACAAGAAAGACACAGCGGATTTAAGCCTTAATATATTGATTCATTATCTGGAAATTAAGGTTTATAACTTAATATGAACAAACCCAGAAACATAGGATCGAATATATGTGAATGGAGTAGCTATCAAGAAGAAACAACAACCAAATTCAACCAAACAAACTACCTTTGAAAAGCTGCTGAAAATCATGAGATAGATGAAGATAGGGCTGCTCTTGAATGGCCAAAACACCAAGGAGAGGTGTCCTCAAGCATCCATACCCACAAGCATCATGCAAACACCTTGTTGCTAGGATTTGAACACCAATTTCGAACCAATAAGAGCTGAAAATCCGAATTTTCAGCTATGTTTCTTCAAGAAGGTAGAGAGAAAACCCTTGTTCTTGATAATCCTTTGCATGTATGAGAGAGAGAGAGGGAATAGAGTGTGTGTGTTTTCAAATATTGGCTAGTTTCAAGACAAATGAAATCCCCTCTTTTCAAAAGGGGGCGGCCGAAATGGATACAAGGGGGTTTTCCCCCCTAAAATTTTTGTCTATTATTTTTAACTAGCCCTCTTGTTAAATTATAAAATTAACCCTTTTAATTTTATAACTCATGCACACTTTATGATGTTACTTAACTAATTTAAATGACATTACAAATAATACTCTTGAACAAAATATCCCTATAAGTTGTTCCATCTCATATGCAACTTATTTAGAAAACCCATTTTCTAAATTGGTGTCTTTATTCAAATGCATGATCATATCATCAATCAAATATTTATTGGTGTTTGCTAAGCTTGTTATTGGGTATGACCCGAATTGAATCATGACGTACTAACCACATCAATGTTCTATGTGTCTTGAGCATAAAGAATCCAACACTTATATGTATTTACACTCAGAGGGAGAGAATTGCAAATACCTAAACCTTTGTTGCCAAATACAAAACCACGAAAAGTCCCTATTTTTCAAACTATTTTTTCATATATAGATAATTTCGATGAAACAATTAAAAATTATAATATATAATATATATTAAAAAGCAAGCTATGATAAAGTTTGCTTTATAATATATTAGCTATATTTTTTTATAAATTGGTATTAAAATCAAATTTTGATTATGATTATTATTTTGATTTTTTACCCAAGCTATTATTGAGTTATTTTATTATGATAAAGAAAGTGAGGTGGTATAAGAAACTCTTATATTTTTTTCTTTTGGATCGCAAAAGTTTATTTTTTTGTGTTTTTTGCGCCAAATATTGGTATCGGTATTCGGTATTATCGGAATTATCGGAATCAGTATCGGTATGCGCTTTTGTGTTTTCTAATGAATCAACCCAACGATGAAAAAATTCACGTCTGCTTAAGACATTAGAAAACAACCAAACTTCCGCGCATAGCGTGGGATAAAACACTAGTTAGAACTAACATGCATTTTGATTAATTATAGTATGGCTGTATACGAGCCTAAAAGAATCAAGCTAGGGCGTTTCAGGCTCGACTTGTTTAAAAATCGAGGCAAGTCGAGTCGGCTCCTTTATCTTAACGTGTCTAAAATGTGAGTTCAAGCTTGGCTCGTTTATATATGATCGAGCTGAACCGGCTTGTAAGTCAATTTGTTTATTTTTAAAAGAAGTTAATTTTATTAATTTTTTACAAATATTTATATATAAAAAAACAGAATATAATATATTTTACGTGTGTTTATCTTAACTCATTCAAGATTGGAGTTGTATTAACTACGATCATCCCCTATATTTGTAAAGTTGGGTTTTGTTATTAACAAATAATATTGATCATATGTCTATTATATATCTAAATAATATGATATAAATTTGATTTATAATTTATAATTTAATTGAACCAACTAACTAGTGAGCTACAAGCCGAGCTAATCTTGGCTTGGGCTCAACCTTGTTTATAAATCAAGCCACTCTACAGTCTACTCGTTTACAAACCGAGACAATTTCGAGCAATCTATTTTCGATCGAATTATGAGCCGTGAGCTTTTTAATCAGCCCTAAATTAAAGAGTTACTAAAGAAATCCTAACCATAAACATATAACAAATTTATAAGTCGTCAATGTTGCCTTGAAGTTCCTCTATTCTTAGATTCTTTTTGTATTCCTCTTAATTACAACTTTTAAACATATGATGTTTATGAAATCCGAATTTAAATTGCAACGCCCTTTTTTCTTATCAACAATTCCACGTGAATTTTTTTCACATCTGAGTTGTTGGAATCCGCAGGGTAAATATTAATGCAGAAGTTGAAACGGAGCCTTAACATTCCACTGCAACATGCGAGTTAACTCATTCGTTTCACATAATATAACATAAAGATTTACAATAGCATTATAGCATGATGATGTTATATGGTAGATACAAAAATGTATGTCTTGATAGCATTACTATATATCATGCTATCAATATATACACACACCCAAACACATACACATATATACAATTACATCTCAACAAATCTAAAAATTTATATACAACCAATAAACAAATGTTTAACAAACATACACGTTTATAGAAGACTATAACAACAATAAACAATCTCACAACAATAAAATAAGCAAAACTCACTCGATTCTTTATATTTCACGTTTTCGATATGTCAACATCAAGAACTTGCTATAAGTTTGGACTCATCCTACAACATTGTAGGTAAATCAGCTCCTAAAACACATAGGAAGTCATCATCATTTTAGCCAAAAATAAACAGCTTATGGATTCACAAAGATATGATGAACTCCATGGAAGCAACAATTGGGATGGCCTACTTGACCCTTTAGATCTCGACCTACGCAACCTCCTTCTCGGCTATGGTGACCTCTCATCGGCCGCTGAGCGTGCTTTTAATAAGAATGAGGGCTCCTTGTAGAACGGATACAGCTACTACGGCAAGAGCTAATTTTTTAAAGGAGTCATTCTCCCTTGGGTTGATCCTAAGTATAATGTCACATCTTTCATCTATGCCACCGCTAGTGTCGACTTTGCTCTTCCTTTACTAGACCCTGGCTTGTCTCGTGATGGTAGCGAATTTGAATCCAACTGGATGGGCTATGTGGCCGTTTCTAGTGACGAGTATAGTAAGTTCATTGGCCGTCGTGAAATATGCATGGTGTAGCGTGGGACCGCCACGACATACGAGTGGATAGACGACATAGTGGGTGAGATGCCAGTGCGATGCCAGTGCCACCCGAACCAATACTCCCTAGTACCGACTCCACACGTTCGCTCAGCAAAGAGGAGCTAACAGGTATGGTACAAACTTTATGGTAAACTTTATGGTAACCAAGTTTTCAAATTGTTTAGTAAAACAAGTTGAAATTTTATTTTCCTCTTGTAATTTTGTTAAGAGTAAATTACTATTTTGGCCCCTGAGGTTAGGGTCATTTAACCCTAACAGCCCAAAAGAAAATCTTTTGACATATCAAGCCCTAACGTTTTATTTTTTTATCTGTTTTGACCCTTGACACTAACTTTGCCAACTTGTTTCTGTTACGTGTAAGCACATTTTGGTCGTTTTACACGTTATGGACTGTTTATGTAAATTTTAAAACTTTAGGGTTATTTATGTATATTTTTAAAATTACAAATTCAGTCACAACCTAACACAACCGCCACCCACCACCACCACCTAACACAATCACTACCACCACCTCCTAAGATAATCACAACCCACTAGATCCCCCAACCACCACGACCGCTACCACTACCACAAATCTATCATCATCATCATCCTTGTAGATCAAGCACCAAACATATCATGAAGTGGGTTTGTCGGCTGATTTAGGGGTTCACGATAGGAGTGAGGGTGGAAAAAAGTTAATTAACTGATGATAATACAAGTAGGAAGGTTTGATTACGGGTGTGGTGGTGGTGGAATTCAGTGGTCGACGATGGTATTAGGGCTGTGCTGGTAGGGAAGAAGAAAGCAATTAAAAAAAGGGCAGCAGTGGTAGCGGTGGATCATGTAGTGATGGTGGTATAGTTTTACTCAAATGAAGAGCATCAATGGTGTACCAGTGGTGGCGCTGGTGACTGGAGATGATTGCAACACTCATTGTTAGTTCGCGAGTATGTGGGCGGTGGATTAGTACGCGATAGATGTGGAGTTCGGCGGTGGTGCGTGATAGGTGTGTTCGTAGTTTTGAATAAGTGTATAAACAATCCTAAAAATTTGAAATTTACATAAACAATCCTTAAGGTGAAAATGATCAAAATAATCTTAAATTTAATTGAAAAAAGTTAGCATAGTTAGTGTCAATGGCTCAAACTATTAATAAATGAAATGTTAGGGGTTGATATGTCAAAAGATTATATTTAGTCTGATAGTGTTAAATGATCCTAACACTAGGGGCTAAAATCGTAATTTGCTCTTTTGTTAAATTTAATTAGTGTTTCAGTCAACTTTTATAAATATAAACGAAAAAAAAACTAAATTACATAATTTAAACATACACGCCTGAAGAATTTATTTTCACCAAATTGATGTAGATCCAGATATGCCACTAGTCATGGGGGGTTGGCTTACAATTTACAACACAAGCGACCCGAACTCCGAATTCATTCCAACAAGTGCGCGAACGCAGCTCTTGGCACACGTCAAAGAATTACTGGTCAAGTACAGAATCGAAAAAGTAAGCATAACATGCACAGGACACGGTCTTGGTGCATGTCTAGCTGTTTTATCCGCTTTCGATATTGCTAGGAACATTGTGACACCCGATATCAACGTATCAGCTTTCATATTCGCGTGTCCCCAAGTCGGGAATCAATCTTTCAAATCACAGATGGACGAACTACCTAACCTTAAGGTGCTAAGGGTAAAGAACGATCCTAACATAATCCCATTTTGGCCAAGCAAAATATAATAAAATAGGTTAATGAGAACATATGGGAGAGTGTCCCAAGTGAATTGCTGGGATATGTCGATGTTGGTGTCTAGATACTGATTGACACCAACAAATTGCCATACTTGAAAACCGAAAGTAACGTAAGTGGCATGCTTCATCCATTGCTTTTTCATAACTTGCAGGGTATGTTGTGTTGGATATCAGATCAATTATGTGATTGGAAATAGTAGAAGGATTCAGCTGAATGATTATTGTTTTATTGAAAGATCGATCACTGTTGCATTATAGAGCATCCAGTGATTACAAAGATAAATAGAATTTTCGACTGATTATAATTCAATATCAAAACAATGCTTAAATAGATAAATCTCAAATAACTAAACTCCCTAATAAAAGCCCACATGCACATCTTTATCTCCAACTACTCCAACGTTCCTTTTTTCTTTGAAGTCATCCTTAATACTCGATCAATCATTGACTCACATTCTCCCCTTCAATGTTGACCTACTGCACCAAGTCTTTGACACCCAACATATTCCTCATCTCTGCAAATTTGACTCTTGGCAAAGCCTTAATCAATATATCAGCCTTTTGTAGCTTCCCACTTACATGCTCAACATAAACTTGTTCTCTTTCTATGCATTCTCGTACCTGACAGACCTTCACATGAATATGTTTGCTCCTTTCATGGAAAACCGGGTTCTGTATATGTGCAATTGCAGACTCATTATCAACCAAGAGCTTAACTTTCTTCGCTGGTTTACCCGTGAGATCACTTACTAAATTTCTTAACCACAGTCCTTGACATGCTGCTGATGAAGCTGCAGTGAATTCAGCCTCACATGAACTCAAAGCAACTGTTCTTTGCTTTTGTGAGGTCCAACTTATCAGATTCCTTGAATAGTAATAAGCCATACCTGTAGTCCCTCTACGATCCTCCAAATCAGATCCATAGCTACTATCACTATACCCCACAAGCTCACTATTTCCTCCACTGTTATACTTTAAACCGAAACAGACCGTTCCTTTCACATACTTAAGTATCTGCTTCAAGGCTTCCTTGTGACTTTCTTTGGGATTTTTCATAAATCTACTTACCACACCAACTGAGTAGCTCAAATCAGCCCTAGTGTGGATCAAATATCTTAGACTACCAACGATCTTCCTGTATTCTGTTGCATCAACAGGTTGACCATCTTCATCTTTGGTTAATTACAGCTTTGAATCCATAGAAAACTGTGCACTGTTACAATTTTGCATCCATGCAACTTTAAGAATTTTCTCAGCATACTTCTTTTGGGTAAGTAGTATTCCATCATTATTTTGTACTATTTCCATTCCTAAATAGTAAGTCAGTAAACCCAAGTCAACCATTTCGAACACTCTCATCATCTGCTTCTTAAACTCTTGGATTCCCTTCTCATTTGAACCCGTTAGAAGAAGGTCATCTACATAAACACTCACAATAAGAGTAAAACTTTAATTGTGTACCTTGTAAACTTCTGACTGATTTACACACTTTGTAAATCCAAGGTCTTTGAGTGCTTTATCCAACCGCATATTCATGCTTATGGAGCCTGCCTCAATCCATACAATGCTCGCTTTAACCGATACACCATATCTCTTTGCCCTTGATCACATATCCGGCTGGCTGTGTCACATAGACCTCCTCCTTGAGTTCACCATTCAGAAACGCACACTTGACATCTAAATGATGAACTCTCCAATTTTCTTTCGCAGCCATTACCAACAGCAGTCTAATTATCTCCATTCGAGCGACAGGAGCAAATGAATCATCAAAATCAGTACCCTTTTCTTGTACATACCCTTTTGCAACTAACCGTGCTTTGTGTCACGTACCAGCTGCATCTGTTTTGACTTTATACACCCACTTTAACCCTATTGCCTTTTGTTTGGGTGGCAATGTGGTTAAAAACCAATTGTTGTTCCTTTTAATCGAATTCAGCTCATCCTCCATCGCCTTCTACCATTCTTTCTCTTTTAATGCTTCTTTAAATCGTATTGGTTCATCATCAGTCAGCAGCAGTTCTTGATACTTCTCATACTGACTTTGTACTTCATTATCATTCAATGCTGTTGTATCTTGATAGACTTCTTGGACTGAACGGAAACCTTGTACTGGAGTATGATCAAATTGTGCAGTATTGACTTGTACAGTGCCACTTGATGAGCTTTGTGTGCTCGAATTGGGCGATAGCGAGACACCTCCATACGTATTGCCTGTTGAATTCGTAGAACGGGTAGGAGTATAAACCTGTTGTACCGATGTCATTTGAGTTGTGGGATTTTCATCATTCACATTGGATTGGGCTATTTGTGGTTCATCTAATTGGGCTTTTATGACATTGGTCCAATAAAGAGTCACGAGTGGCTCCCCTGTA
The DNA here is from genome assembly GCA_018326465.1 of Flaveria floridana. Lineage (NCBI taxonomy): Eukaryota > Viridiplantae > Streptophyta > Magnoliopsida > Asterales > Asteraceae > Flaveria > Flaveria floridana. The sequence goes on along the minus strand of BJCO01694298.1, from coordinate 9,692 downwards.
AAATCATCATCCCAGCTCCATCTTTGTTCTTCACAGAAAGCAATATCCTTTGCTACCACCACTTTTTTCTTTCTCGGATTGTATAAACGGCACCCTTTCGTTCCCTCTTCAATTCCCAAGTACACCATTGCTTCACTTCGATCACTTAATTTTGTTAAGCCTCTCAATTTCTTCGCATACGCGACACATCCAAACACCTTTAGATGCTTAACTGAAGGCTTTGATCCCTTCCAAACTTCATATGGAGTCATGTTCTTGAGTGCTTTTGTGCCTATTTGGTTGAGTAAATAAACGGAGTATCGTACTGCTTCACCCCAGAATGAATCAGGTACACACATTCCTTTGAGCAATGATCTCGTCATCTCCAAAATTGTTTGATTTCGACGCTCTACAACGCCATTTTGCTGAGGCGAGTAGGGTGCCGTTAATTGATGTTTTATCCCTTCTTTTCTACAGAAATCGACAAACTGATTAGAGTTGAACTCACCTCCACGATCAGTCCTCAACATCTTTATTTAATCTCAGATTCTTTCTCAACCTGCACTTTAAAATCCTGAAACATACTGAAGGCTTCATCCTTCGTTTTGAGTAAGTACACCCATATGTAATGAGAATAATCATCGACAATTAACAAGAAATAATTGTTACCCCCTTTGTTTCAGGCGTAATTGGTCCACATAGATCAGCGTGTAGCAGCTGTAATTATTCCTTGGCTCACCACTGTGTTTCCTTGGGAAAACTTTGTCTAGCTTGTTTGGCTATCATACATCCTTCACAAACCTATGATGGATGACATATGTAAGGCATTCCAGACACCATCTTCTTTCTTGACATCTCCTCAAGCATTCTGAAATTCACATGACCCATACGAGCATGCCACAACCATGATTCATCATCTAATTTCAAGCTTAAACAAGCCGGTTTTCCTAGTGTCAACTTTATCTTGTATAATCTATTCTTTGATCTTTGTACCTTCATAACTAGCCTTCCACTTTCATCCTGCATTTTTAGGAACCCACACTTCAACTCCACATCATAACCCTCTTCATCCATCTGGCCAAGGCTTATAACATTGTTATGCAAAGCAGGTATATAATATACGTTCGGAATCAAAATCTGTTCACCATTTTTACAGTTAAATAAAATGTGTACCTTTCCCTTTGATTTGAACTTTGGAACCATCTCCAAAACGAACTTGGCCCGATATACTTTCATCAAGCTCAGCAAACAATTCTTTGATGCCAGTCATGTGGTTACTAGCACCATTGTCCAAATACCACATATTATTTCCTTTATTACATGTGTTGATTAGATCTTGATACATTCTCTCCTCATTCAATAGAACCATAGTTGTATGTTCTTTCTTGCATTCAGCTAGTAATAATGTAGGTTCATCATCTTCTTGTGTTAAATTTACTTCATGCTCCTGTGTTTTCTTATTTTTGCACTTAGAAGCATAATGTCCAAACTCTTGACAATCAAAGCACTTGACATGTGACTTATCTCTTGGTTTCCTGTTTGAAGCATTATTTCTTTGGTGTGATCCGCCACCCCAGCGACCACCTCTGCCACGTGATGAACCACGTCCCCTTGAACTATTTCTACCTCCTCTCTCACTATTCTAACCTCTACCATGACCACCCGTCATGATTGCTTTGGTTCCATCCCTTTGACTTGTAGACCCATCCGCCTTAGTGAGCAACAGAGTGTTCTCACTTGTCAAAGATGCCTTCCTAAGTTTTAACCTGTCTTCATAAGCTTTGAGGTGCCCAATGGCTTCCTCAAATGGCATCGTCTCCACATCCGAACTTTGCTCGATTGAAGCTACCAGATTAATAATCTTTTCTGGTATAACATCGAACAACTTTTGAACGAGTTCTTCATCGGTTAGTGTTTCTCCAACACTTCCGAATTCCGATATCATGCCAGAAATCTTTCCAGCAAAATCATCGATCGACTCTCCATCCTTCATTTGCAAAGCCTCAAACTCACTTTTCAAAATCCTCAACCTTGCCTTTTTCACTCTATCAGCCCCTACGTACCGGGATTTCAAGGAATCCCATACCTCCTTCGCCGTCTTCTTCTTCGCAACCTGCGATAAGATTTCTTCAGGAATCGAATTAAAAATGAAAGCTCGAGCCTGTTTAGACTTCCTTTCATCCACAACCACTCCGGTTGGTGGCTCGATTGAATCCCATAACCCGTGAGCATCCATTATAGCCTCCATTTTAATTGCCCATGTATTGTAATTGGTAGGGGTGAGGGTTGGACATTGAAATGAGATCGGACTATCTTTCTGGGAATCGGATGTTGTTGCAATACTCATGTTGTTGAAACGCAGAAACTTTGGCATGCAAATTGATCAGAACACAGCTCTGATACCAAATGTTGGATATCAGATCAATTATGTGATTAGAAATAGTAGAAGGATTCAGCCGAATGATTATTGTTTTATTGAAAGATCGATCAATGTTGCATTATAGAGCATCCAATGATTACAAAGATAAATAGAATTTTCAACTAATTACAATTCAATATCAAAACAATGCTTAAATAGATAAATCTCAAATAACTAAACTCCTTAATAAAATCCCACGTGCACATCTTTATCTCCAACTACTCCAACGTTCCTTTTTTCTTTGAAGTCATCCTTAATACCCGGTCAATCATTGACTCACATGTTGCATGGTTTGAGTGGTTGGAATGGGAAGAATGGTGATTTTGATTGGGGATTAGTGAAAAGGAGTTTAGGGTGGGTGAATATGTCAACTGATCTTCTAAAAAAAGAGTTCAAAATTCCAGTGAATTGGTGGGGTGAGAAGAACAAAAGAATGGTGATTAATGATAATGGTGATTGGGTTTTATTACCATTAGATCGTAGTGACCATGACTTACCGGTATGAATTGAATCACTTTCGGATAGACGAAGAATTATTGCTGAAAGATTAAGAAACAAGAAGAACACATAAACAATTCCACACCAATCGATTACTATCAAAGATTGATTACATGAAGAACATGATCAAACAGATGATTATCAAAGTATTTGTGATCAACAGCAGTTAATCACACTTATAATCACACCACTAACTAGCCGTTAACTTCCTGTTAACAACCTAAAAACCATTAACTAACATCTCTCACAATTGACACAAATAGCCCTTATAGTTCGAGCTTTATTACAATGACATCAAACATACAACCTTACACTTTGTGAAATGACAACATAAGTCCCTGTGCTTATATCTTGAGCACAACTTCTCACAAACTCCACCTTTGTGCCAAGACTAAGCCACATTCCACTTGTCATAACAAAATTGAAACTTTACTCCTCCAACAGCTTTTGTCATCATATCAGTAGGGTTATTATGAGTATCAACATACTCAACACTTAAATGCTTTGACTTTACAACATCTCTTATGAAATGCAACCGAACATCTACATGCTTAGTCCTTTCATGATAGACCAGATTCTTAGCAAGTTGTAAAGCACCCATATTATCACACCATATCATTGTTTCCTAAACATCAACTCCTAGTTCAGTTACAAATCCCTTTAACCACAGTGCTTCCTTAGCTGCTTCAGTGAGAGCAATGTACTCCGATTCAGTTGATGACAATGCTACTACACGTTGCAAAGAAGACTTCCAACTTACTAAACCACCATGAACTGTAAAACCATACCCAGTCACTGATCTTCCTGAATCCCAGTCCTTTGCATAATCAGCATCAACAAACCCAGTCACTACATGTTTGGTTTCATCTGTTCCACCAAACACTAACCCCACATGACTAGTACCCTTTAGATATCTAAGTATCCATTCACTCCTTCCAGTGCTTGAATCCAGGAGCACTTAGATACCTACTCACTAGACTAACTACATATCCCAAGTCAGGTCTAGTACACACCATCATGTACATTAAACTACCCACTGCATTAGCATAGGGAATATGTGACATCTTGGCTTGTTCCTCTTCTGTACATGGACTATCTTTGCTAGATAGCTTGAAATGAGCTGCCAGAGGAGTACTCACATGTTTACACTTATCCATAGAGTAACTACTAAGCACTTTCTTGATGTAACTTGACTGCCTGAGCTTCAATATACCAGCATCTCTATCTCTTTCAATCTCCATACCCAATATCTTCCTTGCAGCCCCTAAATCTTTCATGTCAAACTCTTCACTCAGGATTGATTTAGTAGCATCTACATCTGACTTTCACTTGCTAGCTATTAACATATCATCTACATACAACAAAAGATAGATGTAACCACCAGCTGCATCTTCTTTGTAATACACACATGGATCATAGCTACTCTTATTGAACCCTTTAGAGACAATAAAGTCATGGAACCTCTTGTTCCACTGCCTAGGAGACTGCTTAAGTCCATACAATGATCTCTTCAACAAACACACTTTATCCTCCTGACCTTTAACCTCAAAACCAATGGGTTGCTTCATATAGATCATCTCTTCAAGACTTCCATTTAAAAATTCAGTCTTTACATCCATTTGCTCCAACTCCAAATTATGAATAGCTACAAGGTTTAAGACCACTGTAATAGATGAGTATTTGACCACAAAAGAAAATATCTTTGTGTAGTCAACACCAGGCTTTTGAGTGAAGCCCTTAGCTACCAACCTTGCCTTGTATCTAGGTGGATCACTTTCGGTTAACCCATCCTTCAGCTTATACAACCATTTGCAACTCACCAATTTCTTATCTTTGGGCTTGTCTACAATCTCCCATGTGTTGTTCTCATATAGAGAGTTCATCTCCTCTTTCATTGCTTGCAGCCATTTATCCTTATCAACAGAACTCAAGGCTTCTTTATATGACAAAGGATCACAACTGTCTTCCATGGCAGCAGCATTAAACACATAAGCAGATACTTCCTTATTTGTAACAAGTGTCACATCATCACTTGTTCTAAACCTTAAAGGAGGTACTATGGTTCTTCTAGTTCTCCCTTGTGCAATAGACCTGTCTTGACCCACAGTATCTCCACCTGATGACACAGGTGGTTCACCATTTCTTCTACTTTCAGTACTTGTGTTACCACTGGATTTACTACTCTGCACATCACCTTGATCATCCAGCTCCACCTCAATCTGAACACCCTGGTCATGATCATCTTCAACAACACCAGATCTTTTAAGCAAATCCTTGTACAATAGATCCTCTCTAAACACAACATTCCTACTTGTTACAACTTTGGGAGACTTATCATCCATTCTCCACAGCCTATATCCCTTTACACCACCTGTGTAACCAAGGACAACACACTTTATAGCCCTAGGCTCCAATTTGCCTTCATTAACATGAGCATATGCTAATGACCCAAACACCTTTAATCTACTATAATCCCCTGGCTCACCCGACCATAGTTCAAGTGGTGTCTTCATCTGAATTGCAGATGAAGTAGACATATTAACTAGCAATGCTACTGTATTCACTGCCTCAGCCCAGAACTGCTTTGGTATTCCTGAATCAATCAACAAGCACCTCACCTTGTTCAACAAGGATCAGTTCATTCTTTCTACAAGACCATTTTGCTGTGGTGTGTATGCCACAGTCAAATGCCTCTTTATACCATGCTTTCTACAGTAATCATTGAACATGTGATTACAAAACTCCAGGCCATTGTCTGTTCTTAGTGTTTTAACCCTCCTTTCAGACTGAGTCTCAACAAGCACTTTCCATTCTTTGAACTTCTCAAAGGCCTCACTTTTGTGCTTCAACAGGTACACCCACACTCTTCTTGTGTGATCATCTACTAAGGACAAAAAAATACCTGGCCCCACTAAGAGATTCAGTTCTTGCTGGACCCCAAAGATCAGCATGTATATAGTCTAACTTACACTTTGTAGTATGCACACTCTTTGTGAACTTAACCTTGTGTGCCTTACCCAAAATACAGTTTTCACAAAAACCAGTGTCACAACTGCTTAGCTCCTTCAACAAGCCTTGTTTATGAAACTCTCTCATGCCTTGAACACTAATGTGACCCATTCTTCAATGCCACACTCTAGCTAAGTTGTTGCCTTGGTCTTCACTTACATTTGCTACATTCTTTCTAACATGCCCATTAACTACATAGGTCATGTTATTCTTTCTGGTTCCAGTCAATACCACCATTGACCCCTTTATTACCCTGACATTGCCACTTCTTAGATTAACCACATACCCCTCACTTTATAAAGTACCCAGAGAGACTAAGTTCCTTTTCAGTCTAGGAATGTATGTAACATTCCTTAACCTGAAATCGGTCCCATTATCCAAGTTCAATGTTATAGAACCAATACCTTCGATGATACAAGGTCTGTTATCACCAAGTTGCACACTACCTTGTACCTTCATTTCAAGTTCATCAAACACCTCCTTGTTAGGTGTCATGTGATAGGAGCATCCGGAGTCCAAGATCCACTCATCTCCACTGCATGAGTGTGTCACCATCAGTACATCAGCACTATCATAGCCCTCTGATCCTGTCTCTGATGATTGGCCTGAGAACTTTGATTGACTTCCATCAAAGTTCTTCTTCTTGAACCTTTCTGGACAATCTTTCTTGAAGTGTTTATCAGACTTGCAAACATAACATCTTCTTTTCCCTTTAGACTTTGATCTTGCAGGTTGTTTTCCCTTGTTGTTTTTTAATTCACTTCTTCCCCTAACAACCAGACCATCTGCAGTATCATCTCTGTACTCAATTTTCTTGTGCAATTCCTTTGAGTTCATGGATGCAACTACCTCCTTCATGGATAAACTTTCTCTACCAAACATCAATGTATCCACAAAATGCTCATAGGAGCTTGGTAATGAAGATAAGAACATGATTGCCCTATCTTCATCTTCTATTTCCACATCTATATTCTCCAAATCAAGCACAATCTTGTTAAAATCATCTATATGTGACTCTAAAGTCTTACCAGATTGCATTTGGAAAGTGTATAATCATTTCTTGAGGTAGAGTCTGTTGGCCAATGACTTTGTCATATACAGACTCTCCAGTTTAGCCTATAGACCAGCTGCAGTTGTTTCTTTAGAAACTTCTCTCAAGACTCTATCACCCAAACTAAGTATGATTGCACTGTGAGCTTTCTCCATCGTGTTCTTCCACTTCGTCTCCAACTCCAATTGTCTATCCGGAGGGGTATTTGCAGGTATCACTGCGTTTCCACCTTTCAGGGCATCAACTATGCCCTGGTGAACAAGTAGTGCTCGCATTTAACCCTCCATAGGCTAAAATCGGTTTTACCATCGAATTTCTCCAAATCGAACTTGGTATTCATCTTTCTTTTACTGATTGATCAATAAACGATGATCAGCGGATCATAATCGATTACGCCTTGCGTGAATCAATCAAAGATCTACGATGATCTGCGGATTACAATCGATCAATCTGAATAATCGAATCCAGAGCCTCGCTCTGATACCAATTGAAAGATTAAGAAACAAGAAGAACACATAAACGATTCCACACCAATCGATTACTATCAAAGATTGATTACATGAAGAACACGATCAAACAGATGATTATCAAAGTATTTGTGATCAACAGCAATTAATCACACTTATAATCACACCACTAACTAGCCGTTAACTTCCTGTTAACAACCTAACAAGCATTAACTAACATCTCTCACAATTGACACAAATAGCCCTTATAGTTCGAGCTTTATTATAATGACAACAAACATACAACCTTACACTTTGTGAAATGACAACATAAGTCCCTGTGCTTATATCTTGAGCACAACTTCTCACAATTGCTACATGGGTAATGTTGTTTTTACTAAATAAATGATTGTCGTTATGACAACCACTAGCAGTGGTATGGTGATATAATCGTATGCTCTTTGTTTAAGTGGTGTTGGCTTTAGATCTTAGTTAAGATGTGAAATAAATTTAGGTTGGAGTCGGACAGTATTGGATCTGGATCATTAAAAAAAGGAAAATTGGTAACAAACGGTCCCAACTTTAACCTATTGGTAACCATTGGTCCCAACTTTTACATTCGCTGGGGATAGTCCCAACTATTTATCTTTGTGTTGTCATCGGTCCCACTCTAACAGAATGTTAACTCCGTTAACTTTTGCTGACATGGCAATCCAGCTGTCGTCCACGTGTAACCTAGGGGACCCATTTTTCTCCTTTCATCATCATCATCATCATCGATTCATCATCTTCATCTTCTTCATCACACTCTTCTTATCTCTTCTTCACCTCTCCAACGGTTACTTGATCTGTTGTTCGTATTATTATCTGAGTTTGCTCCCCCCTTCACCCCTCTCCTACACCTTCCAAACACACACACACACACACACAC
>BJCO01693509.1:0-11299 GCA_018326465.1 Flaveria floridana | reverse complement strand
TAGTTCCTTTTATTTGTTTTGAAACTTTAAGCGCTTGAATTCACCAACTTTTTAGTTGACACTCTTTTCTTTTGAGCATGTTTCAGGTAACCCGTGAAGACTCTTAGCGTATGGACGACTTAGACTCAACCCCGAGACCATGGCATTGTTTGTGTGACCAAATTTAGGACTTAAATAATTTTGATACAATGACTATTTAACTTGTGTTGAAACATGTAAACATTTGGGGCTGGATCTGTTTCCAGCCTGTTGTCTTTTAATACTTTAAATGCCATGTGATGTTCTCTCCCTTTGAGCTTGTATATTGGTTTGTTTCCGCTGCCATGTATGTTGTTGCTAATCTGTGACATCCCACCCTACCTGGGCCCAGGGGTGTGACAGAAGGTCACTAAGAACGAATCTACAGAAATGACCGCTGAAGCTGAGGATGCTGATGTCGAACAAAGAAAAGCTGAATGGACTGAGTGTCTAGCTGAAATGAGGAACCAACATGCACCTCCAAAGGAAAATGCCTACACGAAGCTATACAAAGTGAAAAGGCATCAGAAGGTATCGGGGAAGATAATCAGCTGGGCTTTACTTTTAAGACTTGAATGTTTATGCCGTGAAAAGAGAAAAGGGGATAGAGTACTTCAGACATCCTCATGATCTGAAGACTTTACCTGATTTTGAGCTGAACAGACTGGCAGGTTTAGACCTCCCGTATGCTGACCCGAGAAAGATGTCAAGATTGTTTGAATGATCTTTAAAGAAAGAATATCTTACTAAGTGGGTGAACTTCAAACCTCAACAGCCAAGGAGGTTCCTGAGCAAAACGGATATAGATCCTATTTCAGGTAGACCAAAAGTAGTTCTGAAATGGAGACCACCCAGGACAATGACAAAGATTCCTTTGAGGAAAATGCCATAAAACTTCATGTCTCACTTCAAGTGGTGGTATTATGACTGGAGGACAGGCGAAGCCATGATTGTACTGGATAGAGATGGAAAGATAGAGACTATCAGGGTGTTTCACCCAATGTGGCTTACCAACTTGTCTGAGGATGATGTATACACATTATAGAAGTGGCCACTATTCTATGACACTCTCTACATAGTGCAAGCTCTTCAATTCCAGCATGTCATCAGATTGTGCTTCGCATTCAAAATACATGTTGGGGTTACAAAAGAAGAAAACTGAAGAAGTTTGTTGAGTGTGTGAAGAATGTTAGACATTAGAGAGAACTAGGTCCAAGGAGGACTTTGTTGATACATGATGTCCCTAGTTTATTGTACTTTAATGTTTATGTCTTTTATTCTTACATATGTGTAATACAATAGTTTTGTAATAAAATGATATGTGTTTGAATGTGTATTTACTATTGAATGCATCTTATTCTTATATCATTTATTATTACACGCTTGAATGAATATTATATATGGGTTGGTAGTAGTCAGTCACAGTTTTGAGTTAGTTATAATTCGGGAATATGTTTGACTTAGTCTTATGGTTATTCATGCAAATGAACCATGCTTATGGACCAGTCGCATGACTGAACCAGGTGATTTGGTCAGTCGCATGACTGAGTCATGAGACTGGCTCAGTCGCACAATTGGACCAAGTGTATGGTTCAATCGTGTGCATTAATAAATCAGATGGCTCAGTCGCACGACTGAACCATGCTAATGGCTCATCATACTACTATACATTGAACCCTATAAATACCACATAATTCATGGAAAAACATAACACTTCGAATTCTTTCTTACCCTAGCCGTCCAAAGAGTTCTATCTCGTCTATCCAAGTTCATAGTTCGTCCCGGATCATTTTTAATCATTCTTAACGTTGTTCTATTGTTAGATTGATTCAGGTTTTTCGTTCTCACTGATTGGATCACCAATCAAATAGGATTCCACACTATTTGATTAGGTTACATGTTGAATCTATTAGTACTCCATCGTACATGGTCCTAACAATAAACATTAACACAATTACTTTAATCAATATCTTTAATCGCACCACCACTTCATCATAATTACATAAGTGTAATCTAATTAGGATGATAGCCTTTATTCCCTGATTTTAAATCCAAAAGTTTCAACATTGTTTTACTTTATTTTTATTTCTATTCCTAAAATCCTAAAAACCCTAATTTACATTAATGCAACTTATCATTTTTGTAAACAAAAAATAAATCTGGTAGTCAATTTTTAAGGTTGTTTAGTAGGCTAGGTGTGTCCACGGATTGATACTCGGTTCTTACCATCACTATGTTACCTCACGATAGGTATACTTGCCTTTTGTGTGTGTAGTTTCGTATAGTAACAACCAATTAAAATTGGATCTGTGTGAAAAAACCCTTATCAAAATATATATACTTTTCACACGCATCAAGTTTTTGGCGCCGTTATCGGGGACACATGGCAGTTTGAAAGACAATGTAAATTTTTGACTATCTTGTTTATATCCTGTTAATATATTTTTGTTCAAATTTATTTTAATTTTGTAGATAGTTTGCATAAGTTAGTTTAGTTACAATTGCATGATTCATTCTAAGCCTTAGTTAGTTTATGCTTCCTTAAGTTAGTGTATGTCCGACTCGTCTAGTCCTGAACTTGTTTCGCCTCTTTCGGAACCCGAATGACTTTTCCGACAAAGGTTACGTGAGAGACCACAAAAATAGCAACGATCATTAAAGAAGACTCAGAAGATACACCATCCACTCACCTAGGGCAAGTCATCTCTCCCCTTAATGCAAACCGTTTGGTCCTACCCCGAACATTGTGCACAAAGCTGATGTTGGACCTGTGGTAATTAAACCACGAACATTGTGCACGAAGCTGATCCAGTCACCTAGGGCATACCAAAGGGCCTTGTCAATCTCAAAGATTCCCTGTTTGCATCCTTTGGGGTAGATCAATCTCAAAGATTCCCTAAAACATCTCATAATTATACTTAAATTAGGTAATCATTACCCATAAGTCAACCTTTGTCAAAACCCTAGACTTTCTGTTTTTCCCAAAATTTCAGAAATCATTCTAAGGGTCTAGGGGCATGGGCACTGTTTGGGTGCTTCTGCCCTATTCAGACGTTTTGCCACTTATGCAGACATCTGGACTTAGTCTCTCTTTCACTTAGACGCATAGGTCTACTTAGACGCATGGGCCCTATTTAGGCGCATGGGTTTGCACTTAGTCATTTTCTTTCCTAGACGCATGGGCCCTGTTCAGACGCATGGGCCCTGTTTAGGCGCATGGGCATATTGGGCGGTTGGAAACACTTAGAAAACTAAGCCGTTGGACGCATGGTCCACTGTTTAGGCGGTTGGGTAACTAACTTCCACTTTAACATGATAAATCAGTCCCAATCATTCTAAATCATAGTCTAAGCTTAGTACCAACATCCTAAGCATCATAACATGTACATACATACTTATAAACCCCAAATTTACACCCACCCACATACACATTCATACACACATACGTACGGGTGAAACCCATTTTATAAAAACATGTTCACATGCATTTTCCAGCCCCAAATCAATTAAAAACATGTTAAAAAGGGGGATTCTAGAACTCATCTTTGTTGTTTTCGAGCTTATACCCTTCTCTTGAGTTTCCCAGACGGTTCTAGCACCCTAAACACACACATACATACAACCCGAGCACACAATCACATTTATAGGCACATAACCGAGTCTAGAATCGTCTAAAGCATCATAAATTCGAGAATTCTTACCAAAAACTTCGAAGTTCGTGTTTCTTTTAAAATTCCCCAGAGTTTCTGCTCTCTCTCTTTCTCTCTCTAGAAAATCCGAGTGTTAGGGTGTAAGAAGCAACATGGGCGGCCGTGTTGCTTTATTCACCAACTTTTCAAAAGTTGTGTCCTTTTGGACAATTTCAACCCCTCAACTTGGGTTACTTGCATTTTTTTTCTTTTCCTTTGCTTTTATTCTTTCTTTTTGCCTAAAAAAATAACCAGGTGTTACATCCACTTGCATTACAGCTCATCTTTGAAGAAACTGAACTCGAAACTCCAAGTAATGCAAGTGACAAGCAAAAGCAACTCGTTGTTGTTGAAGAACCAGCCAAGAAATACATACCACCACCACCTTATGTTCCACCACCTCCATATCCCGGTTGTTTGAGACAACAACGAATGGAGGCATAATATGGAAAATTCCTAGGATTGTTTAAGCAACTCCACATCAATCTGCCATTGGTGGAAGCCTTACTTCAAATGCCAAATTATACTAAATTTTTAAAGAGTGTATTGGCAAACAAGACAAAATTGGAAGACTTATCACACGTAGTTTTAAATGAGGAATGCTCAGCAGTTCTTCAAAATAAACTACCTCAAAAGATGACTTATCCATGCAGTTTCACCATACCTTGCCTAATAGGAAATCTTTCTGTCAGCAACGCATTAGCCGATTTAGGTGCCAGCATTAACCTTATGCCTTATGCGGTTTTTGAAAAGTTAAACTTAGGTGAACCTAGACCTACTCGTATGAGCATCCAATTAGCTGACTGTTCTGTAAAATATCCGAGGGGCATTCGTTGAAAATCTCCTAGTTAAAATCGACAAGTTCATGTTTCCCGTTGATTTTGTGATCCTCAACATGGATGAGGATAAGAATGTTCCTCTTATCCTAGGTCGACCTTTCTTAGCAACTGGTCGAGCCCTCATTGATGTTTGCACAAGAAAACTCATGCTCCGAGGGGAGGAGGAGGAGGTGACATTCGACATAGGACAATCCATGAAACATCTTCAACATCACGATGACACACTCTATTATATTGATGTTTGCGATTCAATCATAAGCTGTCATTTGAAGAACACTCGTGAAATTGAAGCTTGCAACACTCAATTAATAGAAATCCAAGCCACTGAACCCATCTGTGAGAATCAAATCATTGCAGAACTAGAAGTTGACGAAACGTCATCTTATCAAGAAGCATTTAAGATCATCAAACATGAACTAGAACCTAAAGCCAAACCTTCTATCGATGACCCTCCGGCTTTAGAGCTTAAGGAACTTCCGCCCTATCTTGAATACGCTTTTCTTGAAAACACATCTCAACTTCCTGTCATAATCTCATCCGCCTTATCAAATGATGAGAAGAATAAGTTGCTTAATGTGCTTAAGGCACATAAACGAGCTATTGCATGGAAAATCATGCACATCAAGGGATCAATCCATCCTTTTGCACTCATAAAATATTGATGGAGGAAAACTTCAAATCCGTCATTCAACCTTAAAGACGTTTAAATCCGAGCAATCAAGAGGTGGTGAAGAAAGAAGTAATCAAACTACTAGATGCCGGTTTGATTTACCCTATTTTAGATTCGCCTTGGGTTAGTCTCGTCCAGGTTGTTCCAAAGAAATGAGGGATGACTATTGTAACTAACAAGAAGAATGAGCTCATTCCAACTCGTACAGTTACAGGATGGAGAGTTTGCATCGACTATTACAAACTCCATGACGCCACAAGGAAGGACCACTTCTCTCTACCTTTCATCAACCAAATGCTCGAGAGACTATCTGGAAAAATGTTCTATTGTTTCCTCAATGGTTTCTGAGGTTATTTCCAAATTCCTAATGCTCCCGAAGATCAAGAGAAAACAACATTCACTTGTCCATATGGCATTTTTGCTTATCGGCGATTGCGTTTTGGATTGTGTAATGCCCCTACTACGTTTCAAAGATGCATGGTAGCAATTTTTCATGACATGATCGAACACCCAATGGAAGTTTTTATGGATGATTTCTCCATCTTTGGAAACTTATTTGAACAATGTCTTGAAAACCTTGAAAAGATGCTGGTTTGATGTGAAGAATCTAACTTTGTTTTGAATTGGCAAAAGTGCAACTTCATAGTTAATGAAGGAACAGTGTTGGGACATAAGATCTTTCGAGCAGGCCTCGAAGTTGATCAAGCCAACGTCGACACTATTTCCAAACTTCCACATCCCACAACCGGGAATGAAATTTGAAGCTTCCTAGGTCATGCAGGATTCTATCGTCGTTTCATTAAAGACTTCTCAAAGATCACAAGACCAATGACTTAACTTGTTGAGAAAGACACGCAGTTCGTGTTTTCCAAAGAATGCATTAAGGCATTCGATTTTCTGAAAAAGAGACTGGTTACCGCTCCAATCATGGTTTCCCCTGATTGGGCGTTACCATTTGGACTCATGTGTGATGCAAGCGATTTTGCCGGAGGATCCGTGTTATGACAAAGGAAAGACAAGCAATTCCACCCAATTCACTATACAAGCAAAACCCTAAACCATTCACAAGAAAACTACACCATACTGAGAAAGAGCTTCTTGCGGAAGTTTCCGCATTTGACAAATTCCGCTCGTATCTGATCCTTTCAAAAACAATCGTTTACACTGATCACGCAGCCTTTCGTTATCTGTTCAACCAACAAGATATAAAATCAAGATTGATTCAGTGGATACTTCTGCTTCAGGAATTCAACATTGAGATTCGCGACAAGAAAGGAGCGGAAAATCTGGCGGCCGATCATCTCTCGCGTCTTGAAGATTTAAGTTCTTCACAAACCGAGGAACTCAAAATAAATGATAATTTTCATCACGAATTCCTTATGAACATCCAATCCTCAATCGATGAACATCCTTGGTTTGCCGATTTCATGAACTACTTGGCAAGCGGGATCGTACTCAAAGGAATGACGTATCAGCAAAAGAAAAAGTTCTTTACTGACATTAAGCATTACTATTAGGAAGATCCATATCTATTCAGAATCGGTGCAGACTAACTCATTCAAAGATGCGTATACAGAAGTGAAATGGAACAGATCCTAAGGCACAAAGGACACACAGGAGGACACCATAGAGCAACCCTAACAGCCAAGAAGGTCTTTGACTCTTCATTTTATTGGCCCACGATCTTCAAGGATGCTCACAACATGGTACGCACCTGTGATGCATGTCAAAGAGCAACCAACATCTTAACACAGATGTGATGCCTCAGAAACCCGTTCAAGTATGCGAGGTATTTGATGTATGGGGTATTGATTTCATAAGGCCATTCCCCGTGTCATTTGGCAATCGTTACGTCTTGGTAGCAGTCGATTATGTCTCAAAATGGGTTGAAGCTCAAGCCATACCTACCAATGATGCAAGAAACGTTGTCAGATTCCTTAAGAATTTATTCTCTTATTTTGGTACCCCCAAAGCTTTAATCAGTGACCGAGGAACCCAAATCTGTAACAACCAGCTCGAAAGAGCAATGACTCGTTATGGAGTAAACCATCACTTTACAAATGCTTATCATCCACAAGCGAATGGGCAAGCTGAGGTAACTAATTGAGGTATCAACAAATCCTGGAGAATACCTTAGGACAAAATCACAAGGATTGGTCTACCAAGCTAGACGATGCAATATGGCTTTTCGAACAGCCTTTAAGAATTCCATTGGCACAACACCGTTCAAAATCGTTTATGGGAACTCATTTTATCTACCTGTGGAACTGGAACACAAGGCCTATTGGGCACTCAAAGCAGCAAACCTAGACCAAGGCCTTGCAGGAAAGAATCGATTTCTACAAATCCGTGAACTAGAGGAATTGAGAGAACAAGCATACGAAAACGCTAGGGTTTACATGGAAAAGACAAGGAAATTCCACGACTCTCGATTAAAAAACACTAAACGATTTCACGTGGGAGAACGTGTCTTACTGTATAACACTCATTTGCGTTTGTTTCCCAGAAAGCTGAAATCATGTTGGTCTGGACCTTACACGATTAAAAGCGTGTTTCCGAATGGTGCCATCGAAATTGATAACCACGAGGGTTTAAGTTTCAAAGTGAATGGGCATCGTTTAAAACTGTATAACGATGGACCAACCAAAATTTTCTCGAAGGAATTACACCTCCGCCCCGACGAAGACTAAGTGTGGGAAAGGGTCGCGCCGAAGAGCCGAAACTTTAACACGGTGCCTGTGCATAGATTTTCTTTAAAAATTTTAATTTTTTGTAGAACTCATAAGTACAAACACAGGACCTTTCCCCATGGAACATGCCCCCGTGCCTCTGACAAAAAATTCTCCACGATCTTCGCTAACGACTCTGGAATGTTGCAGGTCGAATTTAAGACGATTGCTGACAAACACGGGGCCGTGCCTAGCTAAGCATGCCCCCGTGACCAGCTTTATTGACTACAACACTTGTTCCTAGCTTTCAACACACTCATTTCAGCTCAAAACCTCCTGAAAATATGAAAGAATCAAGTCACGGAAGCTCTAACTGGAATCCTGCAAAGAAACCGCGTTCTGAAACATTGGAACCGACAACTCAAGAATGCTTCTTCAAGCTACACGAGCTAATCAAGCAATTGACTGACATGAACCTTACCACAACTCAACGCCTAGCTGAACTTATCCAAAAAGTTCAGGAAATGGTCGAGGAACTCGTCTCTATAAATCGTCAACTCGCGGAACTAAGCAACCGCAGTTCACAGTATCCCATCCCGAGCCTCCTACACGAAATGTGTGGAGGCTTCTTCTAGAAGCATTCCATGATGTGTCATGTGTGCTAGTGCACGTTAAGGAGTCTGGTTTTGCAGTTTCAGACTCTCGGCTTTTAACGTATTATGTAACCGTAGGAACTAGGAAAATGCAATTGTCATTTGGCTTGTTTTAATTAACTCTAGGACAAATTTCGTACCTTTTCTGATGATTTGGATGTGATAAAACTTAGCTGGGTAAATTGCGTAACACGAGAAACTGAAAAACGGAACAAGAAAAGACTGAAACCGAACTGCACAAGGGGAGCACGCCCCCGTGCTCGACAAAATCTTACGCCATCTGACTTGTTGCAGCCCCTTGTCTTGTTCCCCATCAATTCCCATTGATAAATGTTGAAAGAAATTTTGCAACAACCCGTCTTCATTCCATTTTCTATCATTTTCTTCATTTTTCTTTCATATTTTCAAGAACTCTTCTAATCCTTCAATGTGTAGTTGATCAACAAGGTTAGTGTTACTAATTCCTATCATTATGATGGTCATTTACATGTAGTTAGGTGATTAGGTCTTTAAACTACCGAAATCCTAACCAGTTTATGTAAACCTTGTAATTTAAAGTTCATGGAATGATAAATACTTTAAACCTTCTTGTTCATATTCATCTCTGGAGTTGATTAGTTGTTAATTACCATGTTTAGTTAGTTGTAGTGTGCTTTTCCTTTCATCATTAACAAGACTATCTTCATAATTTATGGTTGAATCATTGTTAGTTATATTCAAGTTACAAGAATTTATTTGTCAAACATGTAGTGATTAAACACTATATATATATATATATATATATATATATATATATATATATATATATAGGATTCTATATGCCCAAGACACATAGAATATTGATGCGGTTAGTACGTTATGATCCAAGTCGGGTTATACACAATAACAAGGTTAGCAAACACCAATTAATATTTGATTGATGATATGATCATGCAATTAAATATTTACACCAAATTTAGAAAATGGGTTTTCTAAATAAGTTGCATATGAGATGGAACAAATTATAAGGATAATTTGTTGATGAGTTTATTGTTATTTTTGTCATTTAAAAGGGTTTAAATAACACTAATAACATATGACTATACTTTAATTAAATTGTTTAATTAAAGAAGACATATGTCTCAATTTTAAATAAGTCTAGTGGATGACTTATTAATGTGTGACAAATGACTAGTTTGAATATTTTGTGTGTTCAAGTTTTAAGGGGGAAACCACTTGTTTTAAAAATATTGGCCGCCCCCCTCCCCTTGAGATGATTGGTCCTCTTGGTTTCCTGAGAACAAACACATATTAACTAGCCACTTACTCATCTTTCTCTTCTACCCATACACGCAAACAAGACACAAAATACTCTCTCTTCTCTCCTCTTGTTCACAGCAACAACAGCAGCAAATAGAGGGTTTTTGAGTTGTTTCTTGGTGTTAATTCTTCCTAACAAGAAGGGGGTTGCATACAAGCTTGGGGTATACAAGCTTGAAAGGTCCTACCTTGGAGCCTTGGCCGTTTTTGGACACCTAATCTTCTATTCTTTTTCGATTTTCTGCTGCTGGAAGGAGGTATCTTGGCAGCTTGATTGGTTGTCATATTATGAATGTTTTATGTGTTTATATAGCTTGCTTATTCACATATTAAAGATCCTTTTGTTTTGGGTTTGTTTTCATATTGAAACATCATCTAGAACATGAAATTTTCAGCTTATAAACATTGTTATAAAGCTAAACTTCCGCTGCGTTTTTCAGAAAGTTTAAAAGGTTAAACTAGTTTTAGTGTTCTTACAAACCCATCAATGGCATCTAGAGCCGGTTATGTGGATAGCTAGCTTGTATGGTCTTTTAAAAATGTGTTTTATGGACTTTAAAACCCCTTTTAGGGGCTGCTATGTTTTGTATGATTGAATCCCCAAACTTTTAAGGTCATATCACACATGCTAGTGATTAAACCTTGAAAGATATATATTATGATATGCATATTGTTTGGACAATGTTTAAAACCCAAAATTTCAGTTTATGTTGGCTGAAATTTCGTGGTTTTAAGTGGGATTTCATTATATGTTTGGATGATATGATCATTGGTTGTTAGTGTGCATAACCTAGCATTTGGCCTTGTGTTTTTTGGATGAATGCAATGGTTGTTTTGGTTTATTCAATGGGGTTGTATATTAGTTTATTTGTGCTTTGTATAAAAGATGTAATTTATTTATTATTGGATTGTAATAAATAGATTAGGTGTATCTTTCATTTTACTAGATATCATGTATTAGGACTTTATATCTTGTAATATGAAGACATATGCCTTGGAAGCACAAAGGAAAGAGACAAGAGAAACATGGAGCATTTTGGATGCGGTTTCAAGTGGGAGGCTTTTGGAAGCTTTCTATGTGTTTTTGTTATGACCTTAGAAAAGACCAAATGACAACAATTGTGATGGCAAACAAGTGTTGTCAACATAGTAGCTATGGTTATGCACATATGGTTGTTTATGTTTATGCTTGTTTGAATGTTTGTTATTTGATTGTATGGTTGATATTTTGACATGCATTACAAACTAATTAACAAACTTAACAAGCTAAAAATGATGGTTCTTAATCATTAAAAAGTAATAAAATGTTATTAAAATGATTTAATGATTTTAAAGATTAAAATAGGTTTTAATCAAAGGACCATAAGGTATCTTGTATTTGAAAGCATGCAAATACAAGTACATAGAGTTTTCTAAACTAGAATCATGAAACCTCTAAATATTCTAAAACAAGATCAACACC
>BJCO01692889.1:1067-11580 GCA_018326465.1 Flaveria floridana | reverse complement strand
TTGAGACTTGTAAAACTTTGTCAAGGTTTGATTGTGCATTCTGTCTTACATCCCTAGTTACTTTGCTCTCTAACTTACAACATGAATTGCCATCTTTTATATACTTATGTATTGAAAACTATGGAAATCTCACCAACATTATTGTTGACCTTTTATTTTTAACATGTTTCAGGAAATACTCAAGTATGATTACTACTTTGAATCTTATCACATCTAGGATTGGACCTAGAGAAATAAAAGGATGAACTTGTCACATTTAACTTTTCTATCATGATGTTATCTTTGCTTGAGACTTATGTTTGTAATCTTACCTTTGAAACTTATGAATAATATATTTGGATTTAATAATAGCGTTATGTGTCTGTGAACGATCTTAACTCTCACATCTTGATGTTTCCGCCGTCAAGGTTGGGTTGTGACAAAATCAGTATTTGGCTTTCGGAAAATTTTGTCTTTGAAGCTTCGGAAGACTTTATATTTGGATTCGGAAGAATTGGTCTTTTGGTTTCGGAAGATTTGATACTTAGCGTAATTTCCAAAGTACTTTTCTAGTACTTCACATGTGCATGTTGAGAGCTCTTTAGGTTGCTTTTTGGTTGTATCAACCTGTAAGTGTAATCCTTACATACTTGCAAAGTGCGGATATTGGATGTCACCTCATAATAAGTTTTAAAAAACTGTTCTTGAAGTTTTTGTTTATTC
Organism: Flaveria floridana; assembly: GCA_018326465.1. Taxonomy (NCBI): domain Eukaryota; kingdom Viridiplantae; phylum Streptophyta; class Magnoliopsida; order Asterales; family Asteraceae; genus Flaveria; species Flaveria floridana. The sequence goes on along the minus strand of BJCO01692889.1, from coordinate 10,878 downwards.
AGTTATTATATAAGTCATCAAAGACTCCATTGTTGCATAGACTAACAGCTCCAAGCGCTAAAAATAAATTGACCTCAAAGATTTAGTTGTTGTAGTTCAAACAAAGGACTCGAGTGACAGAATGGTCGGTAATAATAAATCTAAAAAATCTGGTAGGAAAAGCAAGTCCAAACAACATAAGTCAACCAATTAAAAAAGTCAAAGGAACCGTGCCTGTTTTTGGTCTATCATTATTATCATCACTAAAAAAATGGGGAGCATAAGATTATTTCTAATATGGGTACTCAGAACCTTGCAATATATCAAGAAATCCCTTTTTGGAACTGTGAATTAAAAGAAAAAAATGACAAAAAAACAAACAATTCTCATGACAGAAAATGTGGTGACTAAGGAGTCAATGAAAAAATCAAAAAGAAAGTCGGTTAAGAGTCTTGATGGTTTTTATGAAATGGAAGAGGGTGATGATTATGATAAAGATATAGCTTCATTATCGTTTAATGATTTAGTTTATGAAACTTAATCAGAATTCAGCATGTTGTATATCACTATTTCTTTCATTCATTTATCAAGTAGTATGTTGATTTACATTACATTAAGGTTGTGATGATACAACAAAAAAAAAGATTCGTTGTTTGGCATTGTTGTATTTCTGAGTTGCAGCCATTGCGGATAGCCTATTCTGAGCTGTTTAAAAACAACATTAACGAGTCGTCCTACGCGCGACGTGTAAATAAACCTAGTTTTAATTAATTAGAAGTGTTTATATCTCTTATTTTAAATATAGATTAAATCATACAAGCTTTGAACAGAATTTGTATCATCAACTTTCAGATTCAATTATTAATTAGTATTACACGCAATGCCACTTTTATTTGGAGTAACCGGATAAAACAGGTTATTTATATAATGTATGGCATGCAGGATTAATAGGCGTAATTGAATTAATTATTATGAGTAAAAGGGAAAAAAGATTATTTTTTTATTAATAAAATGAAATAATCTATTAAACAATGATTCATATTCCCCGTAAATATCTCAAATCCATTCGTTTGTTCCAATTTTTTTTTTTTTTATATTCTGTCTTTAATCTTTCGTTCCTTCGTTTCTATCACCAACAATGACAATGAAAACAAAAACAAACCACCATCGCCACCACCGCCACCATCTCCAGCCCACCACCACTACCAACACTAAGACACCACCACCATCACAACTCATTGTGTTCTATTTCTACATCTTTTACTACTTATCAAATAATATAAGATTTTACAGAATACTTAAACAGGATAAAAGAATGAAAATAATCAAATTTATTGGATGTTCATTTCTTTCGCTTATCCATTTAATTTTCAAATTTAATTAAAGGAACTTCTTGTAAATAAAACTAAAAAAACGTATACAGTATACAAATATGACCCTTGCTTGAACTTGGTGCAAAAATGTGGGCCTTTTGTATACCTTAGCCATTTTTGTTTCACCGAACTGGCCCATTATATAATAAGCTAACAAAAAGTTGCTTAAAATCACGAGACATCAACCTTATGTTGTGAGAATCCTATTTATAATTTATAATCTATTTATTATTAAATTCTTGTTATTATTTTACAATCATTAAGATTGAGAGAAATAAAATCTTAGTATTTATCTAATTTTAATCCACATTCATAGTTATATATTCTCTTTATCTAATTTGCTACACGATTACCCACCACGGTTTTTTTTAGTATTTCAATTAGGTTTAAATCATACTTTTCATGAATTATCGTTTCTTTATAAATGCATTAACATACACTAATTAGATCTCTTGAATATGAGTTTGATTAAGGTTTTTAAAATCACAATTTCGGTAATTGCTGGGTTAAGGAATGTTAGGCATTCAAGTCGATTTTGAAGTTAAAATCTGACAAATGAAAATGTATTTGGGTTCTTAAATGTCTAATGATGGTTAGCGAGTTTAGGGTTCGAGGTTCATGGCTCTTGAATGTTCAGTGATGGCCGGTGGTTAATAATGACGAACAATTAGAGACCTTCAAACAAATGCTTTTAGAAAAATTAGTTTAAAAAATCCAACATATATTAAAAGAGTTGTCATTTATTGAAAGTCGGTTGAAAAAACTAATTATACATGGTAATTAAAAACTAAAAAATTAATAAACAAACCATAGAGTAGTGTGTATAACACAATCGAAACCATGGATTTCAGTTTTCAAATATTCAAACTCGAAACCACGAATTTCAGATTGATGTATATTTAAAGAGTTGTCATGAATGTGTTGCCTTCAAAAATAATCTATATACTATCTCAATTTATCAAATCGGGAAAAATGTATAATCTATATCTATATCTGTAGCATCTAATAAAGTACGATTTTTTTATCACTTGTTATTCTCTTAACCCATTTGTTTGTCACTTGTCCTTCTTCTAAACATCCACATATTATTTTCCCTCCAAACAAATATTATAATAATTTAAATACTCATACAAATTTCTCTTTCTTATTCTAAATAAAATTTATTAATTGCTATATTTCTCTCTCTTATTTAAATTTTTTAAAAATCAAATTATCTTTTTTTAAAGTAGATGTTATTAAGAAAATTAGAAATGACATCCTTTAATTAAAATCTAAATAATAAGAAACTAAAATTTTATATATATGAAATTTCCCAAAACACTAAACCTTTTTTAAATATAATATTTTAAATCATTTTTTTAAAAAAAATTTATAAACTGGTGACATTTTTAAAAACAATCCTATTAAAACAACTAGAATAATTACAAATCAGAGTTTAAAAATAATATTTTAATAAAAAAAATATTTTTTAAAGAAATCTTAAAACAAATGTTTAAAAATAAAACTATTTTAGATAAGAGAGTTAAAAAATAGTATAATTATTTTATTTATTGAACTATTACGTAATATATAATGTTAATTATATCTTATACTAAAATATTATATTGTAACTCTTTTGTGTTTATTACTAACTATGATAGGTTTAATTAGTGGATTTTTAGCATATCCATCTATCAATAAAAAAACACTAAAATAAGCATGCAACAATTGTAAGACTTATTATACTTACTTGCTTATTTCTCTATATTATTAATAGTAATATTGAATACTAATAATATTACTCATATCATTTTTAAATTAAAAAATATATAATTTAATAAATTAAAAACCTATTTTTTTATTAATAACACACTTTTTAAAAACAAAAATTTTACAAAATATAGAATAAAACAAACTTTTTTAATCATTTTTCTTAAAACAAAATATTTAAAAATCACAATTTTTTTATAAAACGAAAGTTTAAGAAAAATATATTATTATTTATTTACTTAAAGTGGCTATATATATGTAATTATAAACATATTTTATCTTCAAGCATAGTTTTATAATGCATATATTTTTAATTACTAATTATTTAATATTTTATTTATTCAATTCGTGTAATAAACGGGGAGTAACCTAGGTTATATCTATAGTCTATAATATCTAATAAAATAAGATTTACTTTACCACTTGTCATTCTCTTGATTCACTTTTTTGCTACTTATCCTTTTTCTACATATCCACAAATCAATTTTCCATCCAAAGGTTATTATAGTAATTTAGATACTCATACAAATTTCTCTCTTATTAAAAATGAATTTTACTAATGTTATATTTGTCTCTTTTATCTAGATTTTCTTAAACTAAAGCTATCTTTTTTAAGAATAAATTTTAATAAGAAAATTAAAAATCAAATCTTTTAATTAAAATCTAAATAATAAAAACAAAAATTGTATATAATATGAAATTTTCTAAAACACTAAACCTTTTTAAAATAAGTTTTTTATTTAAAAATATTTTTTATAAAAAATTCTTAAAACATATTTTTAGAAATAAAACTATTTAGATAATAGAGTTAAAAAATAGTATAATTGTTTTATTTCCTTAAATATTACGTATATATAATTTTAATTATATTTTATATATTAAATATTATATTTTAACTCTTCAAGTTTATTACTAATTATAATCCGTTTTAATTAATGGGTTTTTAACCTATCTATCTATTTATAAAAAACTAAAATAAACGTGAAACAATTGTATGTTTAATCATACTAATTTTCTCATATTTCTATATTATTAATAATAATATTGAATGCTTATAATATTACTAATACTATTTTTAAATTAAAAATAATACAATTTAGTAAAGTAAAAAAATATTTCTTTATTAAAACACTTTTTAAAAACAAAACTTTTATAAAATACAAAATGCAACAAACTTTAAAAAAATCATTTTTCTTAAAACAAAATATTTAAAAATCATAATTTTTTTATAAAACAAAAGTTTAAGAAACATACATTATTGTTTATTTACTTAAAGTAGCAATTTATAGGGAATTATAATCATATTTTATTTTCAAACACAATTTTATAATGCATAAATTTTTAAACAAACATAAACATACATACCCAGGGTCTGGGAGGGGTAGGTGGTGGCGAGTCTTTCCTCTATCTTAAGAAATAGAGAGACTGCTTACAAAGAGACCTCCGACTCGAAAACGATAGCAAGCAGATTATAGAGCATACAACACATATGTCTATATTACATACGAGTTTAGAATAACAGTTGAAACTCCAACAACAAACACAAATCTCAGTAAAATATGATAATCAACTAACAAAAAAACACTATAACCACTTTTATAGATAGAGAAACAAATTCTGCATCAGTTTGGTAGAATTTCACTTCAAATCGAGACTGTAAAACGCATCTAACCGAAAGAACAGTTGAAACTCCAATAGCAAACACAAATCTCAGTAAAACATGATAATAAACGAACAAAAAAACACTATAACCACTCTTACAGATATAAGAACGAATTCTGCATCAGTTTCGTAGTTTCTCTCCTAATCGAGATAGTAAAACGCATCCAATCGAACTAACAGTTGAAACTCCAACAGCAAACACAAATCTCAGTAAAACATGATAATCAACAAACAAAAAAACACTATAACCACTCTTACAGACATAGCAACAACTTCTGCATCACTTTCATAGTTTTCGCTCAAAATCAAGTGAATAAAACGCATCAAACCGAACTAACAGCTAAAATTCCAACATCAAACACAAATCTCAGTAAAACATGAACAGATTTTGCATCAGTTTCGTAATTTTCGCTCAAAATCAAGTGAACATCTAACCGAACTAACAATTGAAATTCCAACAGCACACACAAAACTCAGAACAAAATGACAAATAACAAACAAAATAACATACAAAACACCTATCACAAGCACAAATCCAGATCAACCACAAGCATAGCGTAATCGCCACAAAACAAAAGAAAAAAAACCGTCATACTTCTCCTGTTCAACGATGGCGGTGGCAGCAGACCGTAGTCCAGAGGGCAACAGCGAGTACACCATATACCTACCAGAAGACATATCGACCAAATTCAACAATCAGAGGCTCAGATCACCGCTGTAGAGCTCAATCACACCGATCGGAAGAATCACGAGAGATCAGCGTCGATGGAGGTGAGAGAGATTGGCATTTATTGATGAATGGATTGAGATCGAGAATGTCCAATCATACACCAACACACACACAAGTACAGTAAGAAGAGCACTAGTAGGTGATCGAGGAAATTCATAAATTTAGTATTTGATTTATTCACTCCGTATAATAACATGACTAATCTAGTTATTTATAATCTAAATGATTTGATGTATTATAATTATTAAAATAAGATATGATATTAGAGAAAGTAAAATGTTTCTATTCAATACCATTGCCAATTTATTAGTTACAAGGAAAAAGATTATTATGTATATATCTTTTTTAAACGAAGACAAGTTCGGGAAATATACAAATAGATAATGAACAACATCATTTTCATTACATACATCATCAATTTTGCTTGGAGAAAAAGAAAAAAAATCACATTGAGAACGTGGAGCAGGTTCACGCTTCCTTTGACTTTATAGATCACTTAATTAAATGGCTAGCGTGAAGCTCATGTCACTCCACGTCTTAGTTATTCAAGTATATTAATTCAAAAGTTTATTAGAAATGTAGCATATTTTCCTAAAGATAAGGTATTAAATATAAAGTGTATTTTTATTATAAATTTTGAGAAAACATAATGAGTCAAAAAAAGTCATAAAAAGTTATATCTCACAATATAAATCGAATTTTAAAAAAATAATTCCGAGCTTTTGTTCCCCTAGCCGTCCTCACTAAGAAAAAAATAAATGAAAAATAAAAAAATAAAAAAATTAATGTTTTTTTTATTATGTTATTTATGAAACACACAATAACGTCATTGTGTCATTATGAAAGACACAATGGCGGCGTCGTGTCATTATGAAATGCACAATAACGTAATTGTGTCATAAAAGACATAATAAAATTCTTTTTTATTTTTTTATCTTTTTCTAAAAGAGGACAACGAGAGAAACAGATACTCCGAATTACTTTTTTAAAAATTCGATTTAGATTGTAAGATATAATTTTTTTGTGACTTTTTAACCTCATTGTGTTTTCTTACAACCTCACCCTTACCTAAATATTACAATAATATGAAAAGATTGTATTCAATTAAAATCAATATTATCCATGCTGAGTATGTTTATAGTAGACTTATAAAAAAACCAGTTTGGAAACCGGTTCACCCAAAAAACAAAAAAACTTTTTAAAAAACCGGGTTGGGCCAAACCCGGTCCCAACCCGGCCCAGACTGTCGGTTCCCCCTCAGTTGCTACATTCCAACATTCAAACAAATTTCAAACAAGTCCGGATCTCCAACCGGTTTATAACCTGGTTTGACACCAAAACCGGTTTTAAAAACTAGTCGTTACCCAACATTATTATACCCCTCTTAGGTTAGTATAAATATGTGTTAAATGTTTTGGTTAAACCACAACAACTTAAAACGTCGTCTACTCTCAAAAATCGTAAAAACCCTCAATACTTTCGTGTATTAAAAAACTCTCAAATGGTTTTATCAAGTGTCAACCATCCGTTGTTGTGATGCGCCTTCAAGCGACATGGTGGTAGCAATCCTTCCTACGAATAGGAACCCTGAAATACGGTATAATTACGATTTATGTCAAACGGCTAATGGTCCGCACAAAGCTCGCTGCAAATTTTGCAATAAGTTTTTCAAAAAAGATACTAACACAACCTTAAAAGCCCAAATTGCACATAAATATTGCAAGAAGTTGAAAAGTGAACCGTCTCGAGATCAAGACTCGATGACAAGCGAATAAAATATTTGTGCTTCTAACGTTGATGCGGTTCGGGAACAGATGACACATTTTGTAATGCAAGAAAGCTTGTCATTTAAACATTTTGACAACGAACGTTTGACTCGACTCATTCAACGAACTTTTCAACCACGGTATACAAATGTAAGTCATGCTATTATTCAAAAAGATTGTTTAAAAATGTAAAAAAAAGCTAAAAATGAATTAATATCTTATTCTGAAAATTTACAAACCGGTGTTAACTTAACTATTGATGTTTGGTCAACTCGTCAAGGTTCACCAGACTTGTACATTTGTGTCACTGGACGGTGGGTTGAACCCGATTAATGACAAATGATAAAATGTACGATTGTGTTTGAATTGTTTGATTATTCTAACAGCGGTGAAAATATTTTTTTATTTTATTCATAAAGTTATTAAAACATATAAATTGGAAAACAAAATTGTGTCTATCTTTTGATAATGCATCAAATAATACACTTGTGACATAACATCTAAAATTAAATATAAATTAATTTGTGATGGTGTGATTTTTCATAGTTAATGTGTTGCACACATCATAAAATTAGTCGTTTAAGACGATTTAAAAACGATTGATCCAATAAAAGATGCTTTTAAAATAATGTTACTTGATATTTTTACCAATAACCAAAGATATAGTAAGTATCGCAAGTTTTATAAATACGCAAATTTCAAATGTTTAGGTTCAAATTGGGACGTACCTAAAAGATGAAATTCGACTTCGTAACATGTATGAAAAGGCTGTCGAGCAAAAAGAAAGTTTAATGATCTTTTATAATATTTTGATGAGTCGTACGTGGGAAGGCTTTGACTTACCATCAATTGGCTTGGGCTACTATTGAAGAAATAAGTAAAATGATTCATGTTTTTAAAACCACAACTACTTGTATTTCTGATGTTTATTATCCGACGAGTCCATTAATACTTCATCAACTTTACTTAATGTCTTTAAATTTAAATGAGTTGTTGTTTAGGGTAGATCTTATTTGGATATTATACCCCCAATAAAAAAATAACTTAAAAAGTATTTTAAAGAAACGACTCCAATTATACATGTGTTACTGCCTTAAACCCTTCCTTAAATAATTTGGGGGGTTGGAACTTTACTTGATAAAATTACTATTGATTTGGGTTTAAATGAAAAAGACCCATTTTATGGTCAAACATTAAAAGCGAATTTTAATAAATGTTTATAAAACATGTTTGATGTTTATTTAGTGAAATATGGTAAAACATCAAACATTCATGAGTTAATGAGGCATGTGGCACATATCGAAAGTTCAAATGATCCAATGTTGCTTTGTATAATACTTTAAGTGATAAATATAATAATAGTCAATGTGTTAACACTCCTAGTAACGAACTCAGGATGTATGGTGGGACGAACTTTTTATTTACCATGACTCCACAAAATTTTAAATTTTTTGTTTTTCTATTAATGGCATGATTATATCAATAAAAACGAACTCGACTTACTCCCCAAGCCGTTAAAATGTTCATTTGCTTGAAGATTATTTTGATGCCGCAGAAATAATGCAAAACAAATACTCACTTGAAAAATAATTGGAATATGAAGCTGAATTATACGAGAACGAATTAAAAAGTTGATTGACACCCGAAATGATTGATGATGAAGCGTCATATGATGATTACCTTTGTAATAGCTGGGTGGGCAAAGAATAAAAAAATACGCAACCAATGGACGACTACGTTAGATGTTTATTTTTTGAAAACTGAAAATAGAATTTTATTTCTTTGTAATGTTTCTATGTTTTATATTTTATGTATTTCATGTTGATTTTTAAGAGTTAAAGTATTGAATGAAATTAATTTTTATACCTAATAAATATCTTTTACAAATCATGATATTTAGCTTTAAACAAATAATTGAATAACAAAAATAGGTTTCTTGATATATTCGGGTCTACGTCGGTATGATCATCGTTGCTACGTGTTTTCGTGTCCATGTTTTGATATTTTAGATCATGAAAGAGTTTCTAGCGCAACGCCCCAAGAGGAGTACCTAGTTGGATATGAAAATGCAACAACTTTTGTTGGATCTAGATAGTATAGGTCTAGATCATTTTGTATAGGCTTAGAACTTTAATCAAGTCTTGTAATTAACAATTGTAACTATCAATATATATATATATATATATATGTGTGTGTGTGTGTGTGTGTGTGTGTGTGTGTATTTGAATCTATAGGGTAACCCATATACATGTGTGTTGCTTTATGATTGTTGACAGGCAAAATCAATATACTTGGTAGGATTCCTGAAATTGACCAAGTGTAAGAAACATCTACGGATGAACATTATTGTTAATCCATAGATATGTTTCTTACAAGACCATCACTCGTGAATGTTCCTGCGGATGATCAAGGATTGCATGAAGTGAAGACTTCTACAGAAGACCGAATTCCTACGGAAGAACAACACTTCTACGGAAGACCAAATTCCTACGGAAGAACAACATTTCTACGGAAGACCAAGACATCTGCGGAAGAGCAAAACTCCAGCGGAA
>BJCO01692072.1:0-11715 GCA_018326465.1 Flaveria floridana | reverse complement strand
CTGAGGTGAAAGAGCTGGCAGAGAAGGTAAGAGCTAAAGATGACTTAAACATGGATATCCGGGATTTGACGAAACAGTTTGCACAAGCTAGTGCTTGTCCCGAAGGAGCTGATGAAGCAGGAGGCAACCAAGGAGGATCAAGTGCTGAAGCTCGTCAAGGTAAAGCTGCAGGAGCTGAAGAAGGAACATCATGAGCAAGAGCAGGGGATGCTGGAGCTGATTAGAGATATCAAAAGGAGCAAAGTCGGTGAGGTCCAACCTAGGGGGAGTATTGAAGATCAAGAATAGGTTGGACTCACCTTAGATTAGTATTTGTTTATATTTTTATGTAATAGGATTTATGTTAGATTTCTTTTGTAAGCTTTTTAATTTATTTTGTACATTTTGCAGTTCAGCGAAACTATAGTTTCGCTCACAGTCAGCTACAAGTTCTCCAGGCGAAACTGATAGTTTCTGCCGGGTGAAACTACAGTTTCGGCAACACAGTTTCGCCAACAGCGAAACTGTCTGCGAAACTGAGACTGCTATATATAGATTTCATTTTGTTTATTGTTATCTATCCTTGCAAAACCCTAATCGAATATTTCTGTTGCAAGAGGCTACTGTAAGATGGAGTTTATTGAATATATTGAGCTTATTTCATTTCTTTGTGTATTGTTGCTTATTGGATCATCTTTGAATACTTTTTGGTCTTCTTGAATTCATTAAATCTTCGTGTGAGTTGTTTGTGATTGGTATTGAACGATTCAAACTATTTTCTGCACTGAAAAACCGATCAAATGGACCAACACAATCCATGTGCTTCCTTCTGAGAGTCTTCTTATGAGTGGAAGACTAAATTTGATCACTTTCCATCTCCATTCCCATCTTTGCAGATATTGTGGCAGGCTTCCTAGGGTGAAGCTTGCCTTTGGAGGTAGATGGTTCATGCTGTGTAGTAGTGTTGCATAGCTGATCAGTCTTCATTCCTTCACAGGGATGAGTTGAACCTGTACTTGAACTCTTGGTATTAGAGTTCAAAGTTGTGTTCACCGTCTCTACCACTTCAAAACCCGCAGAGATAAAAACCTGTTTTTGCTTAGAGTTGAAAGTGGCCTTGATCTTCTGAGATTTCTTTGATCTCCTCTTTGCTGCTCGGATCAAGTTCTCCTCTTGGACTTAGTCATCCCTGACTTCTTTCTCTCCTTAGGAGAGTAGTGACCCTTGTTAGGATGTTCCTCTCCACTCTTCCTGGATCCATCCTTCACTACCTCCTCTTTATCATTTTCATCACTTAGATCTATGGATGGCAGCTCATCTTGACTAGTTCCACACCTAGGAGATCTTCCAGACAATAGAGTGTGTGTAGGATCTATCTCAGTAGATCCTAGTCCTTGTTTGTTCTGATAACACACTTTGGAATACAGGGATGAGGATATGATGTTCTTGAAGGTTTCTTATTCAAGAACATGCTTCTTTGCCTTGGCTTTGCTGATCACTAGCTCAACCTGGCACTTAGTTAACTTAGTGATGAGATCTTTGATTTGAGTCCTGTAGTTGGTATGCTCATGTTTAAGTTTTAACTTATACTCGTTTTCAGGCATTTTAAAATTAGATTTTAAGATGTTCAAGGACTCAAGATCAGATCTCATCTCTAAGTTATAGGACCTGTATCTATTTACTTTAGCAATGCATTATGGAGTACAAAGATGTTCCAATACCTTGGCTTCGTCAAGATTTGCCATTGGTGCTTGGTTTGGAGATACATCTTCTACGTGGAAGCTCAAAGCCTCCTTCTTCAATAGCAACTACAGCTTGCTGCTTTGGCTTCTCAGTGTGTGGAGCTCCCTCAGTGTAGTTTGGCTTGGGTTGTGCTTGGCCACCATTTGTCCTGGGTGCCTTGCACTCCCTAGTAAAGTGACCCATTTGGTTACAGTTGTAACACTTCACCTTGCTTTTATCCAGCCCAAACTTTCCACTAGATACATTTCTAGGAAACTTTCTCCTTGTCCTCTTGTAGAACTTCTTGGGTCTGTAAGTAAGAAGAGCTATTTGCTAAACTATCTCCATATACTCCAAGTTATCAGGATGGATACAGTCCATGTATTCAAGGGTGAAGAGAAAGTTCCCTGTGCTTTCATCATGAGACATAAAGGCATGTGATGAGCTTGTATCTTAGAATGGGCTTCCTTGGATGTAGCTCTCCCTAGGTTTCTCAAGGAAGGTGATGAAATGGACCTTGGGTGAGTTGTCTGGGTAAGAGATGAAATGATGTTGTGGTTCTCTACAATCCCTTTCAACCATATGAAAGGCAGAACTCTGTTGATTGCTGGAGTTTCCAGATGAATTTTGCATGTTTATGTACATTTGCTAACCATTGAGTATGCCATACAACTTAGTGAGTATGAAGGTATTGAGATTTTTAGTCCTCTTAATGACCACACAATAGTGTGTCCATTGTCTGGGAAGAGAGGACATGAACTTTCTCACAACATCCCTATTTTCAAGTTGTACTCAAACATCTGCCAGAATATCCACAATCTCAACATACCTAAAGTATTGTTAAGTCATGGTTTCATATGTTTTGTAGATGAAATTCTCAACATATCTATCACCTGTTTTGTAGATGAAATTCTCAACATATCTATACCACCTCCTTTGGAATCATGCTACCTCTAGCAGCAGCTGAAGAGGTGGATGGAGTGTAAGGTCCTTCAGTAAAAGACCCTACAACCTGCTATCTTGTGACTTGATAAAGCCTTCCATTCTTAGGCACCAAGTATCAAAATCATCAGGAGTGATCAGTGGGGACTTTACCATGGTACCGGTTTCCATATCAGCCTTGGATGCTGCCATTTGAGATGTTAAGTGTTTTGTGAGAAGTGAGGAGATTTAAGATGGTGAGATCTTACAATCAAGAGCCTGGAATGCTCTGATACCAATTGCAGGACCGTTTAAAGGATGGTCAATACAATCAGTCTCACAATGAGGAGAGTGTTAGAGCACTTAACAGTTCAAATAGGGAACCGGGTTTGGGAACAAGATACAAAGAACACAAGTAAGTATGAGACAGAACTCAAGAACAATATATAAGGTTTTCAAGAATGTTGTATATTAATCTTAAGTTCTCTTACAAGAGTTACAATGCATAAAGTCCTTTTTACAATACAAGACCCTAAGATACTTTATACTACATCCTACAACCGTTTATACTTGAAAAGCCAGTTGGAACATTGAAATACAGCAAAATCAATGTAGAGTCAAAAGGCAGATTGCCTTTTGACTAGTGACTATGACATGCCATAGCTCACATCATAATATATTACAAAAAGGATAAAAGTACATAAAGTAGAAAGTTATAGACTCAAGACCTCAATGTACAGTTGCAAAAGCATGGACCTTTTCACCAACTCTTGCAAGTTGGTGAGTCTTCAGAGTTTGCAGCAGAAAGTGGGTCAGCGTTCTGCAAAAGTACATCCAAGAAAAGCATGTTCTTTCTCTGTCTTCGGAAGAAATCAGTCTTCACATAGAAGCTTCGGAAGACTTCATCTTTAGCTTCGAAAGATTTGGTCTTTGGCTTCGGAAGATTTTATACTTGGCATAATTTTCATGCAAAGTTTAAATCTTCTGCAAAAACTTTTGGCTTTGAAAGATTTTATACTTAGCATAATTCTAATGCAAAGTATAAAACTTCCGTAGCATTTCTGTTCAGTACTTGGTGCATGCATGCAGGAAGCCTTTTGGTTGCTTTGGTTGCATCAGCCTTTGTATAAACCTTATAGTAGTGCCATGTGACTTAGGTATTGTAAATTTTTTCTTTAAAATAAAAGCTATACACCTGATTACATTTAGCAGCAGGGGACAAAATACACAGATTGACTACCTATGAATGAGATGGAAAGATAGACGATGTTAGAGGGACTGCAAGGTATTGGTTGGTGAGATAGTGCCACGCAACACCTATTATTAGTAGAGGATATAGCCATGAGACAAAAGGTCGTCGAGGGAGAAACGAAGAAGTGGGAACACATGATCAGACATGGAACTTGAAGGGAAACTACATCATAGTGTTTAGAGATGAAGTAATTTGACGACATCAACACAGTGTATTGGAGATACAAGCCATAGGTGGGAGGCTATGACGGCATACCATTAACGAAGGGGTGAGGGTGTCAGTGTAGCACTTGGAAAACTTGGAAAGGCTAAGGCATTAGACCCAGACAATATATTGATAGAGGTGTGGAGCTGTTTGGGGAAGGAGCATAATGGTTAACCATATTATTCAATCCAGTGGTGGAACTAGGATTTTTTTCCTAAGGGGTCACTATTTTTGATGATTTTCTTTGTAACAAACAATTAATACAATGAAATACCCAAATTGTAACAAACAAATTAACTAGATTCTAGATTTTCAAATGCTCAAATCAACAAACAAATTATGGATTCTAGATTTCTACATACACAAATTAATAAAAAAATTAACTATACTCTAGATTTCTAAACACCAAAATCAACAAACAAATTAACTAACAAATAAGTAAAATAAGTCAAGTCTAACAATGAAAAAATTAAAGGAATTGAATTTTAAATAAACAATTTAAAAGACTAACCTTTCAAGAATTCAAGATTCAATGTAGGTTCTTAAAAAACATTAAATCCTCATAAGTGCAAACAAATTCGAGCGGAGGAGGGGGAGGCTGGCGGAACTGAGAACTCGACAGCAACCTTGGTCAGTGTTGGTCAGCCAGAGGGAGGAGGCGAGGATTAGCTGCAGGCGACGAAAGGAGGCAGGGGGTAGCATGCGTCATGTGTGAAGTGTTGATGGTGGGGAAATATAATTGGGACTAGGGTTTTATTTTATGTTATAAGAATAAGGGTAGTTTAGTAATTTTACTAAATAAAAAGTGAAAAAAGAAGCTGCAGAGATTTGAACTCGCAACCTCTTGCTTGGCTATTCCACTCTCGCGCGCGATTTACTAGTGAACAAGCAATATTTCTAAGATATATTCTGAACCAAAAAAATACTAATGGTTTACCTCCTGAAATACTATAGATTCACTGAAAAATGGTATTATACGTTACACTACGGGTTCAAAAATCAATGGGGTCACTTGACCCTGTACTATATACCATAGTTCAGCCCCTGATTCAATCTTATTTTAAAATATGATATAATCTTATATCAGTGGTGGACAAGTATAGTGACGTTCATCTGCAATAATAAAAGAGACGTCTAATGTTACAGAAACTATAAAGTGATAAAGCTACTAAGTCATAGTGTGAAACTATGCAAGAGAGTTATAAGGACTAGAATCAAAGGGAGATTCAAAAGGGAGGTGCACACAATGATCCAAATAGTCTGAGAGATGATCGATAGTGGTTATCGAGAGGACGGAGAAGACCATTTCAATGGAGATATGGAATTATTGAACCATGAAGAGAATGAAGCTATCAGAAACTTAAAGTTTAGCACTAGCTCTCAACTGCTGAAATCTGCCAAGTGCTAAATCATTGTTCATCGGCACTCAAGTTGATGAACTGCTGATCGACTCTTACATACACTAGCCAAGATTGTCTGTACCGAAGAATATTACCGGCTTTAATGTTCTTCTTTTTGGAGACAATATTTTACTAAATATGTTGATCTTTGATGTACCGATTGCTTGTCTACGATGTACATGTGTTATCCTAAACCTGGAATATAAGTGATTTATTCAAAGGGTTTAACTTTCTTAGTATGAATACCTCTCACTTGTATAGTTTTGAGGTCTGCTCGTTAGCCCACTTGTTATCTACTAATATTTACTCATTGTAATTAGAAAAGTTAATAAAGTAAATACTTTGAAAGAATGTATTGTGTCATTACTTTTAGTCAAAGTGTTTGTGTGTTTTTAGTAAGACAGATGACTTAAATTCCACATTTGTCATCTGCCGATCACTAGAAAAGTCTTGCTAGTTTATAACCCGATCTAATATAAATAATACAAGACTGGTTAAGGGTAGTCAATACAATCAGTCTCATAATAAGAAGAGTGTTAGAACATTTAACAGATCAAATAAGGAACCGGGTTTCTGTAGAAGATAATAAGAACACAAGTAAGTAATGAGACAGAACAAAAGAACAATGAACAATATAAGTATGGTTTTCAAGAATGTTGTATATTGCTCTCAAGTTCTATTACACGTGTTAAAAGCATATTCAAAGATAAAAGGACCCGAGATACTTTATACTACATCCTACAACCAGCTATACTTTAAAAGCTAGCTGGAAACATTAATCTAGACAACAAGATTAATATGCAGTCAAAATTTGGATTGCTTTTTGACTTGTGACTATGACATGCCATAGCACACAACCTAATATATTACAAATGGATAAAAGGTACAAAGTAAAAAGTTACAGACTCTAAACCTTAATCTACAGTGGTAAAAGCATAGACCTTTTCACCAACTTATACAAGTTGGTGAGTCTTTAGAGTTGCAGTGAAACGTGGGTCAGCTTTATGCAAACGTTGATCAGAGAAAGCATGTCTTTTTAGTCTTTGGAAGAAATCAGTCTTCACTTATTTAAAGCTTTGGAAGACTTTAACTTTGGCTTTGGAATATTTGGTCTTTGGCTTTGGAAGATTTGGTCTTTGGCTTTGGAAGATTTGGTCTTTAGCTTCAGAAGATTTTACACTTAGAATATTTTTTATGATGACTGTAAAACTTTCGAAGTAACTTCTGCCTTGTACATCGGTGCATGCATGCTGGAAGCTCTTTGATTGCTTTGGTTGCATCAACCTTTCTAATATGACCTTACAAACTCCCCCTAGGCTGATGCTATCAAACAGAGAAGGTTATTCAGATATTGACAGTCCATATTAGGATCAAGACCATTCCATTCTTCATCAATTAGTCAGAATCCCTCAGACTCTCATAATACATTCTCATGTCATAGAGATCATGCAGAGGTATATCAAGCATGTCTTGCTATAAATAGACATCTTGACCTCCTTGATCTCTGATGACATACCACCTGTCTGGATTTGCAGCAAAAATCCAAGACAGGATGGGTCATACAGCTGCAAGAGG
The DNA here is from genome assembly GCA_018326465.1 of Flaveria floridana. Taxonomy (NCBI): domain Eukaryota; kingdom Viridiplantae; phylum Streptophyta; class Magnoliopsida; order Asterales; family Asteraceae; genus Flaveria; species Flaveria floridana. Next base: position 4,662 of record BJCO01692072.1, on the reverse strand, counting down.
CTGTGCTTGAGTTGGAGTTCGTTAAGCAGCCTCTTTTTGCACTTCCTCGGGATGCTCTGACTCATTCTGAGGTATGGAGGTGGATGCCTTTGACTTCTTCTTCTTCTTAGAAACACTCTTCATGGCCATCCTTTTCCTCCTCTTTAAAGTCTTTAACTGACAAGACTGGTCTTCAGCACCAGGTTGTTCTATTTTGTCTTTCTCAATTGGGTCCTCTTCCCTCACAGGTTCAGAAGGAGAGGGAGCAGGACCCTGCTGTGGATTAGAAGATGAAGTTGGATGAGATGCAGCTCTAGGTCTAGGTTGTGTTATCTTAGTAGGTTCAAATTTGACCTCAACTTTAGGAGGAGCTTGACTTGGTGGAGAATTCAAGTCAATAAGCTCTCCCCTTTTAATCTTTTGCTTGATAACTCTAATGTACTAATCTATAATGGATAGAGACATTGGACCAAGCCTCCTTCCAGATAATCCATACAGCTTTAAGAAGCTCATCATCCTCTACCTATCAGCAGAATTCTCTTTGGTTCTTTTAGATGATGTCTCTTGACTTTGAAGCTTCTTCCCTCATCTTTCTCTTAGCAGCCTTTTGTTCTTTAATAACTTGTTGTTCTAGCTTCTTAAGATACTCGAATTCAATATACTCATATGGTAGGGGAAGATGTGCAGATGCCTGATAGAGACCTGTGGTACTTAGGTAGTTGATTATATTTTGTCTATTAACTTCCTTCTCTACCTGAGGTTGTTCAGTTGCCACAACCTCTGTCTTAGGGCTTTCTTACTGGGAAGAGGGTAGAACCATATTTGTAAAGCCTTTTCTACCTTCTTTCTTCTGTAATCTTGAGGAGCAACTCTACATCCTCTACCTCCTTCCTCTCCTTTAACAACTTTATGTCTACCAGTTCATTAAGTTCCTCTAAAGAAGAGAGATGAGTTCATCCACATTATAGTTTCTAGTCCCCAAGTAGTTTACCGTGGCCACCCTCAACTCATCATCTTGAGTGTTCGGCCTGGGGGCAGCCCTGATAGCAACTTCCACGAAACCTAGGGACCTACTAGAATTCTCTCCCCTTAGCTTCCTCTTCCTTTCTCTCTCCTCCTCCTCCTCGATCTCCTCAGGAGTCAGTTTCCTTTTCCCTTTGTCACTCACAAGCCTTGGTGACTTAGGGTGGAGAGAGCTTTGGCCTTCACTGCTTGATTCAGTAGTCAAGCTCTTGCTAGAAAGAGGTTGTGAGACACCTTCACCAGCTGATGCCTCACTGAGGGTAATGGGTGATGAAGAGGTTCCTGTGTCAAGGTTCACAGGTTAAACTACTGGGCCTTTAGCCAAGGCTTCCCCTTCGAAGCTAATCTTGGGGTCCATCTTAACCTTCAGTTGACCAATAGTTTTACCTGCTGGCCTCTGTTTATATAGACTGGATCTCAACTTGAACTATTCTAGGATCTTTTCTTGAATCCTATCTGCTAATCTTATAGCTTTCCTGTTTTGACTTGGGTTGGCAAATGGAAGGTTAATCAGATAAGTGTACTTAAAGAATTTTAGGTTGAAGAAGTGGAAGATTTCCTATTGCCCCTGAGATCTAGAGATTACCAGAGCTCTTTTATCAGTGTCATACCTCCATCCTATAATTGGATTTTTAAAGTGATAAGATAGGGTAGGCATAGCTCTTGGTATACCCTTCTCAAACAGACTCTGTATAAGTGAGTCCACATTAGAATGGTCTTGAGGAGGTTGCTGAGTATGGATAATTGCAAATGAGAGTGGTGAATCCTTAATGTCCATACTCTATGAAGAACTCCCAGGTTCTGTGATTGCTTGGACTTTCTCCCTTTTTTTGCTAGCATCACCCTCTTACATAGGTTAAGTCTATCATATCCATATGTTCTTGTGTTCTTGGTTGATTCTTCTTAAAGGTCTCCCAGCTAGTTTTTCCTTTAGATCAGAAATCTCAAGTTGCTGATCATGGACCCTTGTTTGCAAGGTAGTCACTTGAGATTCCAAGTGACTAACCTTGGAGATAAATAGGTGCATTTTGGTCAGTTTATGTACCTTTAGTTTCATGTTCCTATAATCTTTATCAGAAGAATCACTAGGGGATGAGAGAATAGAACCTAAGTCTTCTTTCTCATCATCAGCACTTTGTTCTTGCCTGTTGGATTTCCCCTGCATCATGATAGCTTCAATTGAAGTGTAAATGGGCTGAGTTGCCATTGTTGATGACTTAATAATGTAATTACTTTCTAAAGTGAGAGCCTATTCCATATGGATGTAACACCCAAAAATTTTTATAGACGAGAAAGAAATAATAAACATGAATAAAAAGGATAAAGTGCATTTTAACCCAAGTTGAGGGGTTAAAAGTGTCAAAAGGACAAAAAGAATAAAAAGTTTGTGCATAAAGGAGATATGGCCGCCCATAATCTCATGCACACTTCATTTCATTCGATTTTAGAGAGAGAAAGAGCAGAGAATTCGGGTTTCTAGAGAGAAGAAGAAGAAGAATTCAAATTCAAGGTAAGAATTCTTTGTTTTGAGTTGTTCTTGGTCGGCCTATGCCTCGGTTATATGCTTATGTTCATTTATGTGTGTTCGGGTGTGTGTTTTCATGGGTTTTAGGTGCTGGACCTTCAAGTGGGTTCTCGTGTTTGAGGGAGTTGTGCTTGGGAGCAGTCAAGGTGAGTTCTAGGACCCCTATTTTACTTGTTTTCAACTGATTTGGGGCTGGAACACATAGTAAACCCCTTTTGAAATGTGTGTGTTTGACCCATTTAGGTGTAATTGTGTATAGTGTGTTTAGAGTGCGATTTTGGACCTGTATGTGCTTGAATGTTGTCATAGTATGTTTCCATAAGGTTTAGGAGGGTTGATTTGGACTTAGAATGAGTTTGGGTGAGCTTGGAGGTCAAAAATGGCAGATTGGGTTCGGGGTATAGCGATTTGCTGAACATCCAGCAACTAAGTCTTTTGTTCATCCGCATTTCTTTTTGTTCATCCGCATTTGCTACAGTGTCATCCGCATTTCTTTTTGTTCATCCGCATTTCTTTTGTTCTTCCGCATTTGCTACAGTGGCATCCGCATTTGCTACAATGTCATCCTCATTTGCTATAGTTCCATCCGCATTTGCTACAGTTCATCCACATTTGCTACAGTTCCATCCGCATTTGCTACAGTGTCATCCACATTTGCTACAGTGTCATCCACATTTGCTACATTGTCATCAGCATTTCTTTGGACACTTAGAATATTTTCTGAAGAATATTTTCTGAAGACTTTCGTCCACATTTGTTCTTGCTCGTCCACATTTGTTTTGGGAAGTAGAATTTAAGTGCTAAGAAATGATATCTAGGGGCAGTTTATGCTTATTTATGTTATGTTTGCTTTGTGTGTTGCTATGATGTAGTTCCCGTAAGTACATGTAAGATGGTCGTTGAGGCCTTAGAAGTGATGTTGGGTATGATGATGATAGTGTTGCATGTTTATGTATGATGTATGTATGTTAAGTATAATGTAGCCTTGTATGATGGTGATGACTGATGACTGTTAAATGTCGATGTTCCTTGTTTCGATGTATGTTTATCTTTCCATGGCTTTACGTGTTATGATTAATAAATGTAATGAAAGTATTATGTAACGTAAAGTGAAAGATAATGAAAGAGGAATATGATGAATGAATGCATGCATTAATGAATGATGATAGTAATGATAGTCTTGCGAGCATTGGATATCGGGACACGACAATTAAGGTGTTAGCCCAATGGTGTGGGATCACTACCCCGGGAGGATGATGTTATAGAACCTCTACCACTTACCCCTAGTACTGTGGCACCACGTTTAGCTGTCTCTCTATACACTTTAGCCCAGTAGCTATATAGTTCGGGGTGTAGCATAAGGTATTGGTACGGAATATATCCCCGGGAGGATGCACATCGGGGTCTTTCTTTGTGATCGACCATTACTATAGAACCTCTACCGCTTACCCCTAGTACTGTGGCACCACGTTTAGCTGTCTCTTTATAGACTTCAGCCCAGTAGCTATATAGTTCGGGGTGTAGCATATGGTATTGGTACGGAAGATATCTGTGGCGCAAGAAAAGATGAAATGATGAACGAACGAATAGAGAAGATAATAACGATATTATGTACGTGTACGTATGATGTGTGATAGCATGAAAGTAAAGAAAAGGTTTTAATGAAAATAAAGTATGTTTTAATATAAACTAGAACTCACTCAGCAATGCTGACTTTTTATTTGTTTCCAGTTGACAGGTAGTGTTGTTGAGGATGGCACGAGGCGGCTACTCAGCTCTTTTGGGATGGCATTCTTTTGTTTAATGTTTTTTGTATTGTAATGCAAACAAACAATATTTTATAATGAGTGTTGTATTACTTTGCAAAAGCATTTATATTGAAATTTAAAAAGTTCTTTTACTGATTCCGCTGCGATGATTTAAATAATAGTATGATTTATGTGCGATAAATGACCAACTGTGAGGTGCCTGGGATCGGGGCCTTACAAGTTGGTATCAGAGCCAAAGTTTAAGTGAAACGGGTAAATTTTCAAAATAAACCTTAACTTAAACTGAGAATGGGACGAAAAGGGAAGGGATGCCAATCTGAGTAGCTGCGTGCCATCAGGTATTTTCTTAAAGTTAACCGGTATTAT
>BJCO01690782.1:0-15173 GCA_018326465.1 Flaveria floridana | reverse complement strand
AAAGTGGTAAACAGGCCAAATACATCTCAGAGCTCTATGGACCTGAAGGATTCTTTGAAGGTGAGGCAGAGGTTCTTACCATGGAGGAACAAGTGATGTTTTTAGAAGCCTACACCAGAGATTCCTACAGGCTCATAGTAGGGATGTAGGTCTCATGGATGGGACAACAGCCCCGTGTCCAGTTCCCCAAGACAGGGTTCCCATCCATCCTTTGCCAATCAGATTCTTGAGACCTCTTCCCAGGCTAGTGCTTAATTGGGTCATCTTCTAAGCTGATCAAGAAGGAAAAAGACCAATCATCCTGCCATTAATAAGTGGGACAATAAATCGCTTAGAGGTTTTGGCTGCATTGGTTCAGGGGGAGTTTGTTGGACCAAAAGAACCAATAAGCCAGATCAGAAAAACCTCTAAGTCCCACAAGACATCACAACAACTGCTGAACACATCTTCAGCTGTTTGACAAAGTCTGAAGACCTCAACAGCTGAAGATCAAAGTACTGAAGACCATCAACTAAAGAACTGAAGTGCTGAAGACTTCAACTACTGAAGACTAAAGAACTGGAGAACATCAGTTGAAGATCAAAGTACTGAAGATCAACAACTGAAGCACAAAGCCTGAAGACAAAGATTGAAGACATCAGCTGATGACAACTACTGAAGTCATCAGCTGATGAAACAACTGAAGTCAAAGTCTGAAGACAAGTGCTAAATCTTTAGAGTTTGTCACAACAGCTGAAGAAGTATTCTTCAGTTGTTATGATGGTTTCCTTTTCAATTGTTATGATGGTTTCCTTTTCAGTTGTTTCTTTTTATGTTTCAGTAGTTTGTAAAACGACTGAAGAGTTTGTTCTTCAGTCGTTGTAGTTTTCAGTAGTTTCTTTTCAGTTCTTGTAATAGTATGACACTTAGCATTTTATAAGATGTCAGCTGTTATGACATCTTCAGTAGTTTAGTTTGTTATCAGTAGTTTGTTAATAACGGTTGATGTCACTGTCAAGTGACATCAGCTGACGTCATTCTTACCTATATAAGGAAGATGACCTAATTGTAGCCGCTGTCAAAGCATGCATTGAATGAAATATTCTCTTTCGTAGAACTTCTATCTTTCTCTATAACTTAATGTTTTATTGCTAAATCTATTGTGTTCTTGCTTGTTTGTTCTAATTCTTGTACTAAATCCGCTGTGAATACAACCTAATTGATCAAACTAGAGGCTGAGATCCTATCACCTACCCCTCCCAGACCCTACTCTTGAGTGAGATATACTGGGTATGTTTGTTTGTTTGTTTTAACGTCACATTAGAAATAAAAATAATAAATAAAATTTCAAAACCCTTAAAATAACGAGATTAATGATTTCCAGTAGGTTATGACCCACAAATCCTAAATACAACTCCAAGAGTTAACAAAATAATCAAACATACAAATACCTTACCAAGAACGTACCCGAACCGTCAACCGAACCACGTTAAAATACAAAACAACCTAAGCACCAACTTTAGGACCCCAACACTCGCACTCCAGGAACTAAATAATACTTAAATATACCAAAATTCAAATATAAACCACCATATGAACCACACGATAAATCCAAGTCGCAAACTTCACGACATATCACCATAAAACGCCTAAACCGAAAATAAACTTTTGAACCCGTTAAGAAAAACTTAAATAATATAAAAACTAACTTACTACAGTAGCTAAAAGCAATTAGAAATTGTTAAATTGAAAAAATTCCAAACATAGGGGTTAAAATTGACAATTTAGCAAAGTTAAGGGACCGATCTTGCCAATAAAACGAACCTTACTAATTTTAGGACCAAAACTTACTTAAGACCATTAGCATAATCTGAAAGCATGAGTTAACAACCCAAATGACACCAATAACTAAACCAAGGTCCTAAAACTTTAAGAATGAAAAGAGATTACACACGTGTTACAAAGATCGTCAAAACACATAGGGTAAACCTAAGCTACAAGTGTTGGACTTAAGTAACTGTTTTAAAGTGAAAGTAATATTTATAAAATGAACTTAGGAACCTTACTGGTCGGTAGCTCTCGAAGATCTAGAGCAGGTTGGACTCACCATGGTTTTTAGGTTCTTTTTGTTATATATGTAATAGGTTTAATGTTAGTTTATTTATATTATGTAATTTTGTAGTTTGTTTTATGTTTAATATAGTTTCTCTGACCCAGTGAAACTACGAGTAAAATAATAGTTTCGCTCATAGTCAGCTGACTTCGGTCAACTGGTGAAACTGTGTTTCGCAGCCGGGTGAAACTAAGATGTGGTCAGGACAGTTTCGCTGTCTAGCGAAACTGTCAGGGAAACTACAAACTGCTTATAAATTGTAATGATCTGTAACACCCGGAAGTTTTGACCAAATAAAAGAAAGAAAAATAATAAGAAAAAGAAAAGGAAGTATGTTGAAAAGAAAAGAAAAGAAGCCAAAGTGGAGGGGCTAAAGTGAAAAAAGGACACAACTTAATATCTTATTATTACTTTAAGTATGGCTGCCCATGCAACCTGCTTTTACAATCCACCAGTCGAATGAAAAAGGAGAAAAGGAAGAAGAGAAGTTTTCTCTCGGTTTTGAAAGAAAAAAGGTCTGAAATTTGCAAAATTGGTAAGTGTTTTAAGTGTTTTTCATCGGTTTTGTTGGGTTTTCGAACTTAGAACCGATTTATAAGTGTTCTATGTGTTTCGATGCTTGTTTTGGTTTGTTTTAGGCATTTGAACTTTTGGTAACTTCAAGTTTGGAGGAGTATTACTTGAGGACTGCACTAGGTGAGTTTCTAGACCCCTGTTTTTATATGTTTTTAAAAGTTTTCGGGGCTGAAAATGAATGTAAAACATTTTTACAAAAGATATGTATGTACCCGTATGTATTTGTGCTTGTATGTTTAAGTTTTATGGTTGATTATGTGATGTTGATGCCTAGAATAATAGATATAAGCTTAGAACATGTTAACATGTTGATTGGGTTTAAAATAAGTCTAAAAATGCATAACAGGTAGTCATGCACCCAAACAGGGCCCATGCGCCTGATAATTGCCTTAGAAAAACTTTAAATGGGGGTCATGTGCCCAAATAGGGTTCATGCGCCCAAAATATGGCCTGAAAATACTACGTATGGGCTTATGTGCCCAAATAGTACTCTCATGCGGCTACATAGTACCCCATGCGCCCAACTATTGCCTTAAAATATCTAAGTGTAAGCCCATGCGCCTGAACAGTAGCTCATGCGCCTAAGTGTTAGGCTCAGACGCCTAAGTATACCCCATGTACCCAAATAGTTCCCCATGCGCCCGAAGTGGCTCATGCGCCTAAGTGTTGAAACGCCTAAGTAAGTCCATGCACCCGCATAGTTGAAAAACGCCTAAACAGGCCTAATGCGCCTACATAGTGCTAAAACGCCCAACACTTAAAAATTTTAGGATAAAGAGAATTATTAGGGTTTGACCCTAGTTTGACTTAAGGGTTATAATTGTTTATATTATGCATGTTTATGGCATGTTCTTATGTTCCATATTACTTACTATTGTCTGACTTTACGTGTTATGTTTAAGATCATAAATGTAAGGTATTATCATTAATAAAAAAGTAAAAGATTAATGGTAAAGCGAAGTGAAACATAAAAGAATGAATAAATGTCTTCCAAGCAAATGAATGGAGGTGCATGACCATGTTGTCGTTAGCTCAACTGTGTGCGGTTTAGCTAACCCGAAGGATGCACACAGGGTCAATCCTTGAGATTGACGGCACCCTTGTAGCATGCCCTAGGTGACTGGGTCAGCTTCGTGTACAATGTTCATGGTCTATTTATAGACCATAGGCCCAGCATTAGCTTTGTGCACAATGTTCAGGGTATTGCACATTGGTCCAGATGAAAGTGAAAGATAATGAAAAGAGTATGAAATGAACGAATGCGTATGATAATGAATATGGTTATACCTTGTTGTATGTATGATGAATGCTCACAGACAAAAGTAAAGAAAGTACTTTATTGTAAAAGAGTATTTTTTTATATATAAAATACACAAGGTGTTTTAACGCTTCTAAAAATAGAACTTACTCAGCAATGCTGACTTTTATGCATTTTCAGTTGGCAGGTAATTGTTGCTGAGGATGCCATGAGGGTGAAGCTACTCGGCGGGGAAAGACTGACATCCATTCATATTTTGATAATATTGTTGTTTCATAATGCAATTAAACAATCTTTTTGTAACTGATGAACAATGATATATTGCTTAACAACAGTATTCATGAATGAAATGAATGCTTTTTGTTAACTTACTTCCGCTGCTTATTTCATAAATTATGTATTGTTTTATGTAATAATGCAATGATTGTCCAACTGTAAGCGTCTCGGGAACGGGCCTTACAAGTTAGTATCAGAGCTATGTTTAAGTGAATTTGGTAAAATATATTTAAAAACAAAAACCTAATCTTAAACTGAGAATGGGACCGAATGGAGGGATGCAGCCCGAGTAGCTACGTGCCATCAAGTATTTATTTTCTTAATGTTAACCGGTATTATGTGCGTGTGCTATTTGATTATGTGTTATTAGTAGATTTAGATACTGATGTAGTCTATCATAGGAAATGCTTGGGGTGTGAAGAGTAAAGTAAGTGGCTAATCACAACTGACCACTATAATTAGGGACTTACTATACTCTACATAAACTAAGCTATTACTTTGAATGACCATGTTAGTATTTGAATCTTACAGTGTCTAGTGGATGGCCGAAGGTAGATCTTCTAAGGCTTTTAGGGGTGGAGCATGTGGTAGACGTGGTCCCAAAACGCAAGTTACCAGGAATAGGGCTAAGACTACTGAGAGGACCCGTGAAGAGCCCGAGATGCATCATCAGGAAGGTGGCGATGAGAGTGCAAAATTGAGGGCCTCAGTGAAAGAGGTAGTAGTAGAGGAAGTCCATCAAGTCATGCAGACGATTCTACCGTCTGTAGTGACTGAAGTGATCAAAGTCGTAAGGGAGGATGAAAAGAAAGAAATGAAGGAAAAAAGGAAGCCTATTGGTAGAGGGGAAAGAGAACAATCGGAGTCTGAGACGGTTGTCTCTAATGAAGAGGAGGAGGAAGAAGCCTTGTAGGAAATTGCACGGGGCTGTAATTATAGGGCATTTCAGAGACGTGAGCCCCCAACATTCGATGGGAATGACAATGTTGTTGCTGCTCACCGATGGGTGAGGGAGATGGAGGCGGTGCTTGATATCAGCGAGTGCCAAAAAGATCAAAAGGTGAAGTTTGCTACCCACTCGTTGGTGGACTCGGCCTTATGCTGGTGGTACAATATTGTCCAGGCCGAGGGTAGCAGGGCCATTAGAAAGATGAGGTGGTCAGAACAGAAGAAGTTGGTGATTGAGGAGTTCTGTCCTCATAGGGAGTTGGACAAGATTGAGAGGGAGTTTCTACAGCTGGAAGCGGGAACTATGACGCACCAATAGTATACCACCAAATTTAATAAAATGGCAAGGCTGGTGCTAGATCAAGTTACGACGGTTCCAAGGACAATCAAGAGGTACATCCAGGGATTGCCGGTTGATATACGTAGGCATTTGATTGCTGCCTGACCGGGTACCTTTCGATCAGCTGTAGACCTGGCGGGTAGGTTGTATGATGAGCGAGAGGAGATTGTGGTGGAGGCGAAGAAGACAAGTGGCGGTGATAAGAACTGGAACGGGAAGCGGTTTGGACGTGGTGGTTTCGCTCCAAACAACAAAAGCATGAAGATGGATGATCGTAGGATGTCATCAGGCTCGGGGCTGAGGAAGTGTGGTAGATATGGAAAGGAGCTTACTGGGGAGTGCAGGTTGGGATTGAACGTGTGTTTTAAATATGGAAAGCCTAGTCACATTGCAAGGGATTGCAAGGTGTTGAGATGTTATAGCTGTGGTGAGGAGGGCCACGTGAGCAGGGACTGTAAGAAGCCAAGGGCCGAGAGTTCTGGGGTGAAGAAGAAGGCGGAGGAAGGAGGGCATAAGGCAAGTGCTAGAGCTTTCACGATGACCCGGGAGGAGGCTAGAGTGGACCCTGACGTCATGTCAGGTATGTTTCTAGTAAATCAAACTTGTGCCTCAGTATTATTTAATTCTGGCGCTAGTAGGAGTTTCATTTCTACTGCCTTCTGTGATAAATCGTCTGTTAGTGGTAGAAGTATTGATGAACCTTTTGACGTAGAAACTGCTATTGGTAAGTCTACTAGAATTACTGATATGATAAAGGACTGTGCCATAGAACCAGAAGGTCATAGGTTTTCTGCTAATCTACATGTGTTGCCCCTAGGCGGATTTGATGTAGTACTAGGGATGGATTGTTTAGCAGCCTATGAGGCAAATATCGTGTGTCGTAATAAGATGATTCGATTAATTACGCCCTATAGAAGTTCGGTGACAGTCTACGGTGATCGCGTCACTACGATTCCAAAGTTGATTTCGATGGCGGTGGCAGGGAATTACCTGAGACGTGGATGCAGTGCCTACCTAGCCTACATGAAAGATGTGGATGCGTCAGTACGATAATTGTCTGATGTGCCGGTCATGTGCGACTTTCCGGACGTGTTCCCGGAAGACTTGCCAGGTGTGCACCGGATCGCGAAATTGAGTTCCAGATTGATCTGATACCCGGTGCTCAACCCGTTACCAAGGCACCGTATCGATTAGCTCCGACCGAGATGAGGGAACTAATGGCTCAACTGCAGGAGTTGATGGATAAAGGGTTCATTTGATCGAGTATCTCTCCATGGGGTGCTCCGGTATTGTTTTTTAATAAGAAAGATGGTAGTATGAGGATGTGTATAGACTACCGGGAGTTAAAGAAGTTGACGGTGAAGAACTGATATCCTCTACAGAGAATTGATGGCTTGTTTGATCAGCTGCAAGGTGCCAGTTAGTTCTCAAGGATAGATCTTCGATCGGGGTTACCATCAGTTGAAGGTGAAGGAGCAGGATATTCCTAAGACAGCGTTTCGTACTCGTTATAGACACTACGAGTTTATCGTCATGTCTTTTAGACTAACGAACGCACCAACTGCCTTTATGGATTTGATGAATCGAGTGTGTTGGCCAATGTTACGTAAATCAGTGATTGTGTTTATTGATGATATTTTGATTTATTCAAAAAGCAAAGAAGAACATGTTGGACACATACGCGAGGTGTTAGAAATACTTAGAAGAGAGAAGTTGTACGCTAAGTTCTCTAAGTGTGCTTTCTGGTCGTGTGAGGTTCAATTTTTGGGTCATGTTGTCAATGCTGAAGGAATTATGATGGACCCGGCAAAGGTTGAGGCAGTGATGCAATGGAAGTCTCCAAATATGCCATCCGAGATCCGTAGTTTCTTGGGTTTACCGGGTTATTATAGGAGATTTATCGAATACTTCTCCAAGATAGCTTCTCCGTTGACTAAGTTGATCCGATAGACATGAAGTTTGTATGGGGCCAAACGCAAGAGAATGCTTTCGAGGAGTTAAAGACGAGATTGACTCAGGCTCTTGTCTTGACAGTACCCGAAGGGTGTGAGGACTTAGTGGTATATTTGGATGCTTCGTATTCGGGACTAGGTTGCGTGTTGATGCAACGTGGAAGGGTAATAGCCTACGCATCCCGACAGCTGAAAACCCACGAGGTCAATTATCCTACCTATGATTTGGAGCTAGCGGCTGTGGTCTTCGCGTTGAAGATTTGAAGGCACTACTTATACGGGACGAAGTGCACCATCTTCATAGACCACAAGAGCTTAAAGTATTTCTTTGAGCAGAAGGATCTCACATGAGGCAGAGGAGATGGTTAGAGCTCATCAAGGATTATAACTGTGAGATCCATTATCATCCCGGTAAGGCCAACGTTATGGTCGATGCCCTTAGCCGAAAAGAGAGACCCGAGCCGATGCGTGTGAAAGCTTATGAGTTGGTTATGACCGCTGAGGTGATGACCCGGGTTAAGAAATTCCAAGATGAGGCGTTGAAAGAAGATCACTTTAACTCTGAAAGAATGAGAGGACTAGTCTAGGTGAGAACACTCTTGGTGTTAGAACCCGAAACGAACAGATATGGATCCCTCATTACGGAGACCTAAGGGGGCGAGTCATGGATGAAGCTCATAAGACTCGATACTCGCTTCATCCCGGTGCCACGAAGATGTATCAGGATATGAAGAAAGATTATTGGTGGTCGGAAATGAAGCGTGACGTAGTAGAGTACGTGAGCAAGTGCCTTACTTGTTTGCAAGTGAAGGCAGAACACCAAAAGCCATACGAGAAGATCCAACCGTTGGATAGGAAGATCCAACCATTAGATATACGTGAATGCAAGTGGGAGCATATCACCATGGACTTCATTACGAAGTAACCTCGCACGGTGAGGGGGTACGATACCATCTGGGTGATAGTTGATCGTCTGACAAAGAGTGCTCACTTCCTACCGATCCGTGAGACATACTCATCCGAGAGACTGGCGGATTTATTCATCAAGGATATTGTAGCTCATCATGGTGTACCAGTGTCTATTGTGTCTGATTGCGACACTCAGTTTACCTCCAAGTTTTGGAAAAGATTTCATGATGCGATGGGGACGAGGCTACACATTAGCACGACCTATCATCCTCAGACAAATGGTCAGTCTGAGTGGACGATTCAGACGCTCGAGGATATGCTCCGAGCATCATGATCGATTTTGGAGGAAGCTGGGATGATCACTTACCGTTAGCAGAATTCTCATACAACAACAGTTATCATGCCAGCATTAGCATGCCACCATATGAGATGCTATACGGTAGAAGGTATAGGACATCTATGTGTTGGGGTGACATCGGCCAGAAAGACTCTGATAGGATCAAATGTATAGATCTGTGATGATATTAGAAGGCAATTCAATAAAAAACAAACACAGTAATCAAATCAATGCACAATATCAAGAAAAATTCATAGAATTTATTGATAATAGCAAAGACAATTATAAGTGTAAGAGTAGTTCGTTCAAAGTCTTAGTCTAACCTACACAAGTCTAAGCTATTTATACTATCAATAAACAAGGAAATACTATTTACAAGACTAGTCCTTATACTATGACAAAAACTTATATAAAAGACAAATAAAGACAACATGTTAATCTTTAAGAAGCACTAACAATACCCCCCTAAGATTTACATGGTCTTCAGTCTTCAAAATCTTCTATCTTCTCAGGTTTGTCTTCTTTTTCTTTAATCTTCATTCTTCTCTGCATCCTTTGTCTTCTCTTTCCTTCAGTCTTTTGTCTTCTTCTTTTCCTTTATCTTCTGTCTTCTTCTTTCTTTAGTCTTTTGTCTTCTTCTTTCTTTAGTCTTCTTGTCTTCTTTTCTTCTATCTTTAAACTTCAAATTAATCTTCAGGTTCTTCTTTAATTTTAAACATGGGCTTTTCCTTGTATAACTCTTGTTCCTTTAAGGCTTTAGCAATTGCAGACTTGAATTTGCTTGCTAATATACCTTGTTCAAGCTTTGCCTCATTTGTCTTTATCTCTATCTTGTTCATTACCTCCCGTGTATCTTTCAATAAGCCCCTAATGTCAATGTTGGCATACAACTCAATAGGTTTAGAACTACCTTTTGAGTATACCTCCAACACACCTTTACTCGATATCCTCATAAATTCAATCTCCTTAATGTCCTTCTTAACAATATTAGCATACGCTAAAACTTTCCTTAATGATATTCTTTCTATCGTAACAGTCATAACTTTAATGATTGAGAGAAAGTATTTCTTATCATTCTCAGCAATCTCAGGAGATACCCGTTCAAATTTTTGGACCAGTTTAAGCTCAAATGTTTCTGTGTTATAGAACCATCTTAGGATTGGTTTAGACTTTTGAGTCCCTTTAATGACTTTTAATCCTGGAGTGGTCACTTTTTTAAAGTATTGATCACAGAATTCAATCAAGAAGTGTTCATCTTCTGATTGTTTTCCTTTGAACTTCCTGTTCTTCTTCAAAGTAGAGAAATATTCTTTATCTTCTTGTAAACATCTAGTTTCCAAAAATGAACTAGCTCGAGTTATCGCTCGATGTAAAAGCTCAACAAACATTTCACCTCGTTTCGCTTCATTCAGGTTAATCAAAGGCAGTTTATTCAACTCTTTAAGGTCTTGAACTGGGTGCTTGATAATGCTCGAGTAGAAATGATATACATCACAAACCGCATTCACATGCTTAATAAAAAAGGCATCAAATACTTCATCATACTTCCATGCAACTATCTTTACTTGGTTTGTAGAATAAGGAGCAATCATAGCATTTAATAGCTCAGAGACTGATTGTCCTTTCTGTAATACGTTTCTAACCAAGTCTCCAGTCGATCTAGCTTTATTGAATAAATTGTTTCTAATCGAGAGAAACTTTATAAGCTTGTTTCTCTGATTCAAGAAACGTCTCCATTAGTTCTTTTCTCCTTTCATACACATTGGTCTTTTGAGCCATTGACCTGATCTCTTGAGGTTTCAATATCCTTGTCCTCTTAGTGATCTCCAAGTATTGAGGATTGTCAGTATCAAGAATAATCATTTTATTTGATTGCTTTTCAGTTTCCTGAAAGCTTCTGACAAGATTCCTCAAAGATTCACCTTGAAGTCTTTTAAGCATCTTCCAAGGATAGTTCCTTGCTTGCAACCAAGATCTCAAAGCTAGAATACTCATCTCCTCCGGACCAGGATGGTGCAATTCTGATGATGGCATCTCCTCAACATTAATGCTCTATTGTAGAGGATTCCATTCACCATGCTCAACCACTATCTCATTAGGATCAACTGGGGCTACTGACTCAGCTGATACACACTTGTCATATTCTTTATTTATCCGAGTAACAGTCAAGCCATTCAGAAATCATGTTATACATCATCCTTATCAAAAAATTGTATCTATCTTCAAAGTCGACTGGTATCTCATCTTGAGTTATGTCAACTGGTGTGAAGTTCTGTTCAAAGTTAGCTTTATCTATATCTTCATCTTCAAGAACTTCATCGTACCAGTTATCTCCAAATTCATCTTCAATATCCTCAAGAGCACCAATCTTTTCTTGAACCGGTTGCTCTTGTTCTTCCTGACTTTGAACTATCTTTTGTACTTTTGAGGAGGATTCAGGTAATACTAGATCATCTACCTCATCAAATTTTCTTTTTCCCTTGTCAATAACAAGAGTTTCCTCAATGTCTATTGGATTGATTTCAGACATAATTACAAGCTCAAGAGAATCGGACTTTTAATTGTCTTTTAGTTTTATAAACTCCTCTTTCATCACCTTATGTTCTTCAGTTAGCTTTTTGAATTTTTCTTCCATTAAGTCATAATCCCTTATCATCACCTCAAACGTTTTCATGGTCTCATCTTTATCTTTCACCAAAGTAACAATCTCAGCATCCTTCTTTTGAACAACTTCTTTAAGCTTCAAAGTTTCTTCTTTCAAATTAGCAATTTCCTTTTCTTGAGCCATATTAATTTCTTTCAACATTTCCAGCTTGTCCACATCAATAATGTCATCAGTCTGTACAGACACATTGTGTGCTTTAGCAACTGGAATTTGCTCAATTTTTATAGGAGTGGAGCTTTGGAATACAGTCTCAGATAACATAGCATCTATGAAATCAAAATCAAAGGTTTGATTTTGAAAATCATCTCTATGCACATTAGCATCTGTTTCCTCATCACCTTGAGTTTCAGTCACATCTTTATCTTGATCAGTTCCACTAGAAGTTCCTTCACCAACATCATATGCCTCAGCACAATGATCATAAATAGTCTTCTCACTGCTATCAGAATGATGAGCTTCAGCAGCACCACCAGCATCATCATCATCATTACTATCACTGCTTGAAGAACTTTCACTATGATCATCATGATCTTTATCATTATCATCACTTTCATCATCATCATCATTGTCTTCATCATCATCATCAGATATGACCTGAGGGACTTCATCAACTAGATCAACAGGATCCACTGGTTCACCTTCTATCAAGTGGAAGTGATCTTAGTTGATATCCACATCATCATTAGCAACATCCCTCATATATTGAAACATAGATACATTTGGAGCACCTATGATCATTGCCAATCTTTTATATGATATCTCAGTCATATGCTGCAATTCTATGATATCACCACCAACACCATACACTTGGATATATGGATATTCTTTATTTATTATCATTTGTAGGAACCTTGGATACATCAGATACTTGTTCCTGATACCTTTTTCAAGATTGAAGATAAATCCATTTAGAATCCACTTTGCCATATTGAATCTTCTGTTAGTAGCAATGTCAACTATCGGGGATGCAATGTCCATTGGAAATGAATTCCATCCAGCACTTCTTTTGGACATGCAATGCTGAAAGATGTAGCATAAAAGCTTCCAATGGTTATAAACTCTTGCTCTGAAGAACTGCTTCTTAGGAAAATGATCAGGATGACCCATTTCCGTGAAAGTATGTCTGCATTCATTAAAAGACAGCTCAGACAAGTCATCTGGATCATTATGTTCCAATCTAAGAGCAACTCTGACAGAATCTTCTGATACTTGAATCATTCTGTCATTGGTGACAAAACCCCTCACAACCTTTCTTCCATTATCATCTATTTCTACTGAGGTTGTGTTTCAGAATTTGTTTATGAATCTTGAGTAAATCATAGGCTGGTAACACATTGCATAAACATACTTTGTCCTTAGTAAAAATCTAATCATCTCCTCATAAGATACTGCATCTTATACATCCTCATTGAGCAGTGCAGCAACATTATGCTTCGGCTCAAACTTTAAGTCAGCCATCTGCATAAATAAAAACAAGAAATTTAGACACTTTGATTTTTAAACAATTTGATTTTGAAAAATTTTGATTTAAATTTTAATGAATTATTATGTTTTAAATATTAAATTTTGTTTTACATCAACTTCTACTTAGATTTTTTTCTAAAATTAAAAAAATTCTGTCCAAATCATGGTAATATACAAGTTTTTATATATTTGTTTTAAAACACACTAATCCAACTAAAATTTTATCAAAATTATTACACAATTTAATTTTTTATGAATTTTTTTTTATTAAAAAATTCAAATTCAAGACTATTCATCTTCATCAATCGGCTGATGAAGAACAACATTCGATCAATATTCATGGAATTGAATGTTCTATATCTCAAAATGCTCAAAATAAAGAGTACATTAACAATCGATGATCAATTTTTGTTCTTAGTTCATTTTAATTCACAAAGTTCAAAATTTTCAGATTTTAGGGTTCGAAACGCCTAAATAGCTTTGAAAATGCCTGATTGATTGTGAATCATATACCTGAAATAGTATGGATTTGATTATGAACTTACGTTTATAATCAGACACACAAACTATCAATCACAGTATTTTAGAACAAATGACCAGATTAAGTGTAATGAGGTGAAATTTGAGAGTCGACTGAGTTCAGGGTATTTTGGAGGGTGAATGAGTGAAAAATGCAAAGTGTTGTTTATATACTAAGTTCTGTTTGTGCGCATGAGGTTACACGCATGAGCACTGTTCAGCCGCATAAGCACTGTTTAGACGCTTTTGCACTATTCAGGCGCATGAGAGTATATGAAACGCCCAACACTTGGTGAATTTTTTTACTTGAAACGTCTGGTACTATGTGGGCGCATAAGCATGTTGAAACGCCCAACACTTAACAAATTTTTCAGACGTATGACAATTGTTCAGGCGCATGAGCATATGAAAAACGCCCAAACACTTGTAAAATTTCTAAAAACTCATCATGCTCCTACTTGGACATATGGCCACTGTTTAGACGCATGAGTTTTCATACACTTGTATATTTTTCACATCTTTCACCTGAACATTGTTTAGACATATTAGTACTGTTCACATACTAATATTCAAACATTTTGTCAATTTTTTGACTTTTTTCCCAAAATTTTTATTTTTGACCGTCAATTTTAAACTTTTGACATTTAAACCCTTTTATTTTTATTTAATTTTTCAAAAGACAATTTCCCTTCATTTAGGTTTCAAATTTAAACAAAATAATCTCATTTAACAAATTTGCAAGAAGCTTTTCTACTTGGAAAATTTTATAGGCTCATTTTTACATTATCAAAATTTTACATTATCAAACACACATATGCTTTGAACATTTAGCTTTATTCTTTCCATTCAAACATTTTAATTTTAATTTTCTTAGAAACTCTTACTTTTTATTACTTCCCCTAAACTTTTAAGTTTTATAAACTTAGAAGTTTCCCAAGTTGTCACATGAAGATCACACTGATTATTGTTAAATTGTCTGCACACATAAAACATGCATAAAATCAAAAATAAAGCAGAATAAAAATCTAATATTTATAATAGAATCAATGTCTGTAGTGAGATCATATAAGTTAAGATCAACACATTAAAAGAAAATAAAGTGTAAGTAGTCATAGATAATGAATAAATCCTGATCAAGTGTGTTCCAGGTTAATGATTTCACAGCAAAGGAAACAAAAGATCCAAGGACAGACAATGAGTGATTTTGACAAAACAATCAGGTCACTTACTTTTTCAATTCTTGGATTGATTAGGGTACAGTTAGATATGATATGACTCATACAAAGACTTAGAGAGATCAACTATCATCAACACATGTAAGAAAGCACAAATTCTTAACTTATTACCTGATATATATTCATAACCAGAGTTCATATTGATAATTTAGTAGAGAATTATCATGGATAAACCATTTGATAAACTCTAACCATCCATTTGAATGGGTTGTGCACATTGGCATCTTTTGCATCAAAGGAGAATATCCAGGTCTGTAATCCCTTACAACAGAGGATATCTCATCACTTCAGGTCTATAATGACTCATAACAAAGAAGTGAGATGATGCTTGTAACAGATCTCATGGTTATTCATATCACCATCAGGTGTAAGTGTTATAACTTTACAAGCTAATACTACTCATTAGTACTAAGATGAACACACATTCATGCATAGATGATTTAGTTTAATCACAAGAATTTACTTTTTCAGTATAGTAGCATGATATTGTCTACACATCATATCTGATCATGTTAGACTTTATTGTCGAGTGAAATATGCAACTGATCTCACTAATGTACTATCATTTCTCACATGTTGCAAAAACAGATTCATTCCTAAAA
>BJCO01690334.1:0-10013 GCA_018326465.1 Flaveria floridana | reverse complement strand
TGCCCTAGGTGACTGGATCAGCTTCGGGCACAATGTTCGTGGTTTAATTACCACAGGTCCATCATCAGCTTCGTGCACAATGTTCGGGGTATACCAATTGGTTTGAATGAATGGGAGAGATGACTTGCCCTAGGTGACTGGATCAGCTTCGGGCACAATGTTCATGGTTTAATTACCATAGGTCCAACATCAGCTTCATGCACAATGTTCGGGGTATTGTCATCAATCCATATGAAAGTAAAAGAATGACGTAACGTACGAAAGAAATAAAGAAAGTAAACAAATATGAAAGTAAAAGAATGATAATAAGTACATTACGAAAGAGTGAGAACGAAAGTAAGAGAATGTTAACGAAAAGCATGGAATGAAAGCATGCTATGACTATGATGGTGGAAAATGAATGATACTGAAAGTTAAAAATAATATTCTCTATCTGTACGTATGATGCATGACCGCGTATGAAAGTAAAGTAAGTTTATATCGAAAGTAAAGTATTTTATTTATAAAAATAGAACTCACCAAGCAACGCTGACTTTTATGTATTTTCCAGTTGGCAGGTGAGAGTTGCTGAGGATGGCACGGGGCAGCTACTTGGCATTTTTGGGATGACATCCATTAGTATAAAAATGACATTTTTGTGATGTAATGCAATTATAATATGTTGTAACTGTTAACCGTATTGTATGACTTTGCAAAAGTTATTATATATATATATGAAATGGTTTTAAATTATAATTTTCGTTATGACGTTTTAAATAAATGTATGTTTTATGTGCAATGAATGGCCAACTGTGAGGTGCTCGGGAACGGGGCCTTACAAATTGTGAGATCTAACCATCATAAATCACCCATATTTCTTCATACTCACTCTCTCTACTCAAATGGCCCTCAACCAAATATATTCTGAGACTGAGATGGGAACCATGACTAAGGCTACTATTATCACTCCTGATAATTTCAGATGCTGGTGTCAACGTATTGAAGGATTCATCGAGTATCAAGATAGTCGGGTGTGGATATCTGTCACTCATGGCCTTTACAAGCCAAAAGTGGCATCTTCAACTGGCGATGGTACTATGATTGAAAAGGATATTGAAAATTACTCAGATGAAGACTTTAAAAAGATGGACATCGATAGCAAAGCAATGACTGTATTGCTCACTGCCATACCAAACTCCATAATGATAGGCTTTGAGAATTGCACTACAACCAAAGTACTCTTTAATGCTTTGACATTAATGTACTCTGGTTCCTCAAAATCCAAAGAGTCCAAGAAAGATGTACTGAAGCAAAAGTTTGAAAACTTCACTTACATTGTTGGTGAAACCTTAAGCCAACAATACTTTAGATACATGGACTTAATTGCATCTCTTCAGTCTATGGTAGTGACTCTTGAGAGGAGAGACATAGTTAGAAAATTCATGAGTGCATTTCCTCATGAGTGGACTTTCTATTATGTCTCTATCAAGAGAACTGAAAACTTGAACACACTCACCATGACTGAACAGTATAGGATCCTTGATGGATAGCGTATGGAGATGGAGACTCAGAAAGGCCATCAGATGAATAGAAGCTCAAACACTCCTATCAGAAAGGGTCAAGAACTCCCCAGCCCCAGATGTACCTGAACAACAATCAACAGCCATCTCACTCCTCTGGACTTTACATCACATTTCCTGAGACACCCAGGTCTTAATAAGCTTAACAAAGTCCTTTTCAGAATAGTTGTGCTTTTGTTTAAGGAAATGAACACTCTAATGATTTTCAATCCTACTTTGATGATCTAGAGTGTTTCAGTCCAGACGAGGTTGAATACATGGACATTGTCCAACAGATGGCTCTTTTAACCTACATAGCAAAGAAGTTCTTTAAAAGAACTAGAAGGTAGTTTCCCCAGAACACAACTAACATCAAGTTTGGGTTTGATAAGTCAAAAGCCAAATGTTTCAACTGTAACCAACTTGGCCATTTTGCAAGGAAATGGAAAGCTCCAAGATCTAATCCTGGAGCTGCCCAAGCCTCTCAACATCACGCTACCCTAAATGCTGCAACCAAACAAACTGAGCAACAAACTGCATCTGTTGCTCAGGAAGTTGACTGGAGCTTCATGGTGTAAGATGTAACCCTTGCTCAAGCTCTCATGGCTGGAACTGATGATGTTAAGGTATATGAACATCTATGACTCCTGCCTGTATAGCTAAGGTTAAAATGTATTAGGACTAGAACATGGAAATCGAATATGATATTAAGTCCTTAAACATATTAAAATCTGATTTCAAGAGAGCAGAATCTGACTATAAACTTAAAATTGCTTAGTTAGAGAAAACTGTTTCCTCTTTAAAGCATGAACACTCAAACTACAGGACTCAAATAAAAGATATGGTTTCTAAGTTGACTGAGGCTCAAGCCCAGCTAGTAATAGCTGAGGCTAAAGTAGAGAAGTATACTATTAAAGTGCATAACTTCAACACCATTCTTGCATCATCCTCCCACTCAAAGGTGTGCTATCAAAATAAGAGTTGATTGGGAAACAATGAAACTGCTCCACCATACTCTTATATGTCTATTAGACAACCAGGGTGTGGAACTGATGAGCAAGAGGTTCTAACTGCTGATCCACTCTCCCTTGAGAAGAAGCATGATATAATAATAGAGACTAACATAGTGAAGGATAAGGTAGAGATCCTAATCCATACAGCTGAGGGTGAACCTCTGACCACCAAAGACAGAAAGAACAAGATCAAAGCAGCTAAGAAAACTTCTAAGAAGGTGGATGAGTCCAAGACAAAGATAGACCCTACACAAAAGGGTGTGTTCATTTTAGTTGGATTCTAAGTGGCCAGAAACTCTGATTCAGGAAAGAAGTGTAGTACCAGTACTCCTATCCAGCTGAAGAATCAAAAGTTAAAGGGAAAGGTTGTTGAAGAAGACAAGAAGTGCAAGAAGCAGCAACCTTCATGCCCCCCCATAAAGTTAATATTGAATGCATAATGTGTGGATTGCACAATCACATGGCCAAAGATTGTTACTACAATCCTTCAAGCACACATTATGCAAATAATGTTAAGAAAGGAGTAAAGGAATTTTCACGTTTGGACTTTATCACATGGTTCAAATGATAAAGAAAGGAAAGCTTGTTTCTGAAGCCAAGTTGCTTTCGGAAGAAACTCATTCTTCTAAAAGGAAAATAGCTTTGGAAGACAAGCCTAAGACCAAGCAAAGGAACGAAAGGAATCCTTTGAAATCTTTTGAGAAGAAGACTGCTTCGGAAGAAAAGGGGGTGATAACTTCTTCTGAAAAAATAGAAGCCTCAGAAGACAGTAATGCTGCTCAAGCCTCTTCAGGCTCATCTGCACTGATCAACCATAGGATAGAATAGAAAATCAGACAAGATGCTGCAGCCTAAACCACTTCTTCCCAAACCATAGTTGAACCCCCATGCATACATTTTGATTGAATTATGCCATCAACATTAGAAGAGCCCAAGACCAATAAGGCCTGGGCTTCCAATAGTAACTAATCATTTCACCTTATGTGTAGGGACATCCACATGACAAAAATGGAAATATTTGGATTGTAGATAGTGGATGCTCTTAGCACATGATAAGGAATAGATATCTTTTTCAATAATTTCAACATTTTGATAGAGGTCCTATTCAATTCAGAGGTGAAGTTGGAGGATACATTTCTGGTAGAGGTAATGTATCCAATGGTAAGTTAAAAGTTGACGAAGTTCATTTGTCAAACAGCTTGAAGACAACCTCTTGAGTGTTTCTCAATTCTATGATCAAAAGCACCAAATGCTTTTCACAGAACATGAGTGCATTATCCTCAAACCTGGGATATCAACTCCTCAGGAGTTGGTGCTTCTCAGATTTTCCACGAAAGGGGATATGTACAAGCTAGATATGAACAATGCTTCCCCACTAGGAGAAGTTACATGCTTTCTTTCCAAAGCAAATGGTGATGAATCTACTCTTTGGCATAAGAGAATGTGTCATGTTAATTTTAAACCCTTGAATAAACTAGTGAAAAATAACTTGGTACATGGAGTGCCTAAGAAGGTGTTTTTCTGTAAAGATAACTGTGTTGCTTGTCTTAAAGGAAAACAACTAAGGCAACCCATAAATCCAAAGAAGTTAATTCCATCACCACTCCATTACAGTTATTGCACATGGATCTTTTCGGTCCCACAAGTATAATGAACATTGGAAGGAAATCATGTTGCGTTGTGAGAATTGATGATTTTACAAGATTCACGTAGGTATTCTTTTTAAGAACTAAAGATGAAACTGCTGAAATGTTAAAATCTTTTATTCTTAAAATAGAAAATCAAATTGATCACAAGGTAAAGACAATCAGAAGTGATCAAGGGATTGAATTTATGAATCAAGTTCTTGACTCATTCTGTAACTCAAAAAGGATTACTAGACACTATGGTGCCCCTAGAACTCCTCAACAAAATGGTGTTGCTGAGAGGAGGAACAAAACACTTATTGTGGCTGCAAGGACTATGTTAGCTGATTCTAAGCTGTCTCGAACTTTCTGAGCAGAGGCAGTCAACACTGTATGCTATGTGCAGAATAGAGTTCTTGTTGTTAAGCCCCATGAAAAAACTACTTATGAGCTATGGAATAAGAGGCCACCGTTCATTGGCTTTCTAAGGTCCTTTGGCAGCAGGTGTACCATACTTAACATAAAAGACAATTTGGCAAAATTTGCTGAAAACTTGGATGCTGCTATCTTTGTTGGATACTCTTCAAGCTCTAAAGCTTGTAGAGTATACAATATTAAGAATCAACAATTTAAGGAATCATCCAATATTGTTGTAAATGAGCATGCTCCTTATGTTAAGGGGAATGGCCTTGACCATATCTTTAACTTAGAATTGTTTCCCAACTATTCTCAACCATCTTATGAGTATGTTTCAGCTGGAACAGGAACTCAAAATGACTTCTCTAATGATTAACTGTTTGAGTTGCCCAGACCTATTCCAATATCTCCAAGAAGACATGAAGAACAAGATCCTAATACTACAGGACCTGAAAGCTTGAATATAACAGGAAATAGTGGAGCTTCAACAAGTTTTCAGTCAATAGAGCCTTGAAATTCATCGACTGACAACTCAAACCCTCAACGCCAAGCTGATGTAGATAGTAATTTAGAGGACCATGAAACTATAATACTGCTTCTTAATAAAATAACACTGATGATATCACTCATTAATTCAATCAATCCTCATTGAATGAGTGTGAGACATCAGCTGGAATTAATGTTCATAATCCTAAGTAGAATCTTTCAAACTTGGATCTATCTATGCAATTAGATGTGATTCCAAGACTAAGGATTCATAACACTCATCCAGCTGAAAACATCATTGGGATGTCTCAGAAGGTGTGATAACTAGAAGACAAACTCATTATGGGAATGTCCGTTTGTACTCATGCTTTCTATCCTAGATGGAACCCAAGAATGT
Organism: Flaveria floridana; assembly: GCA_018326465.1. Taxonomy (NCBI): domain Eukaryota; kingdom Viridiplantae; phylum Streptophyta; class Magnoliopsida; order Asterales; family Asteraceae; genus Flaveria; species Flaveria floridana. Next base: position 4,537 of record BJCO01690334.1, on the reverse strand, counting down.
AGAGGAAGCTCTCAAGGACAACAGTTGGGTTGAAGCAAGGTAGGAAGAGTTGCTTCAATTCAAGAGACAAAAAGTGTGGAACTTATGTCCACTGCCACCTGGTTAAGTCCCTATTGGTACCAAGTGGGTATTCAGGAACAAAGGGATGAAAGAGGTTTGATCATCAAGAACAAAGCCAGACTTGTAGTTTAAGGATACATGTAAGAAGAAGGGATAGATTACATTGATATTTTTGCACCTGTTGCAAGACTTGAAGCTGTGAGAATCTTCCTTGCTTTTGCAGCATCCAAGAACTTTACAGTCTATTAACTTGATGTAAAATGTGCATTTCTGTATGGGGATATTGATAGAGAAGTCCACGTGTGTCAGCCACCTAGCTTTGAAGACCTATAGCACCCTAACTATGTGTGCGAATTGAATAAAGCTCTTTATGGCTTACACCAAGCACCTAGGCTGTGCTTTGAGACATTGTCTTAATTTCTTCTGAAGAATGGCTACACTAGAGTCACCATAGACAAGACATTATTCATAAGGAGTCTATGTTGATGACATTATATTTGGTTCATCCAATGAGCAAATATGCAAAGACTTTGAAAGCATCATGATAAAGAAATTTCAAATGAGTTCGATGGGTAAGATGGATTTGTTCCTAGGAATTCAGGTGAAATAGATGGAAGAAGGGTTTTTCATCAATCAATCTCAGTATGTCAAGGATATCTTAGAAAGATTCGAGATGAAAGATTGTAAGCTAACCAAGACACCTATACAAAGAAATCATAATCTTTATCCTGATTCTGAGGGGAGAACACTGATCAGCATCAGTACAGGGCAATTATTGGATCTTTACTATATCTCACTGCAAGCAGACCTAATATCATGTTTGCAACTTGCATCGGTGCAAGATATCAGGCTGCTCCTAAGGTTTGTCACCTAATTGCTGTCAAATGAATTCTTAGATATCTTAAAGGAGCTACCAAACTAGGCCTTTGGTATCCTAAGAACAAGGATTTCAATCTTTATGGATACACTGACAGTGATTATGGTTTCTCGACATTAACAAGAAATCCACATCAGGAGGATGTCAATTTCTTGGTGGAAGGATCATCTCTTAGCAATGCAAGAAGCAATCATGTGTCTCTACATCAACTGCTGAAGTTGAATATATTGTTGCTGCTAGCTGCTGTGCTCAACTGCTATGGGTTCAGAATCAGATGTTAGAGTATGGTTTCAACTTCATGGAGACTCCTATCCACATAGACAACAAGAGTGCTATTTCTATCATAAAAAATCCAAGATAGCACTCCAAGATAAAGTATATTAACATCAGATATCATTTCATTCGAGATATAAATGAGAAAAACTTGATCAAACTAGTCAAAGTGATTCAAATGAATAATATGCTAATTTGTTCACCAAAGCCTTTGATGAACAAAGATTTAAGTATTTACTTACGGCTATTGGGATGATCAACATTGATTAGTAAATCTCTTTTGAAATTCTTTTGAAATTATGTTATGTCTAAGTTGTCTATTTACAATCTAAGCCCTGTTATAAAAGGTTTTCTCTAAATTTTCTAAGTATAAATTCTTTTGAAGAGAAATTTACCCTTAGAAAAAAACTTAGCTTTTCTTCGGAAGGCAAATTCCTCTGTATAATTATTATCTTCCAAAGAGTTTTTAGCCTCGGAAGATCACTTGAACATAGATCAAGTTTCCTTTTGAAATTCACTAACTTCTTCTCTCGGAAGAACACTTTATCCTCGGAAGCAAATTTGTCTTCAAGATATAATTTGCTTCGAAAGACAAAGTGGCTTCGGAAGACAATTAGGAAAGAGAAATTATAATACTCTCTTGGAAGCAATTTTACTCTCAGAAAAAAACTTTACTGTGTAACGGAAATATTTGGACCTCACTCTACAAAAAGTAAGATTTTATGGAAGATTGTCGGAATATTTTTAATGACTTATCCTTACCGCCCCTGTCAAATCAAGCCGCATAGTGTCACTTCACCTTATCGATTTGAACTTTCACTCCACATATAAAAAGATGCTAACTTTCTTTCTACTCTCTTTACAACTGTAAAAAGCCCTAGATACCCATTTCCATTATCTCCTTCAAATTTTCAACTCCCTCCTTCAAACGGTACCTTAGAACAATGGCTCTAAACCCTCAACACAACCAAGTCGCCATCCTTGACTCTTCTAAGGATGTCGATTTTGCACCAATCATCTAATTCTTGACTTAATCTGCATGTCTTCCTGTTCTAACAGTTAACCTCACCATTTATTCGAACCATATGGCTAACTTTTGGGCCAATGGTCAAAATGATATACTCAATAATGAAAGGGCTATTTGGTCTAGAGTCTGTGGACAAGAAATCATAGTGAGTGAAACCATCACAAGAGAACATCTGGAACTTCACGATGCAGGAGCCCTCGTTGAATTTCCCAAATCTGATTTAGAAGAAACCTACACCCAAATAAGGTATGGAGGTGATGTAAGCAAGTCTATAGTTTACAAATTCAACTTCTCTTACAACTGGAAGTACTTGCTCCACATTATTCTACACTGCTTGTCAAATAAATCTGACGGACGAGATCAAATTCCCTATGACTTTGGCTGCCTCGTTCATGGGTTGGTAAAAGGCCTGAGTTTCAACTACTCTTGATTTATGCTGAATAATTTAAGAGGAAATCTCATCAGGAATACATTTTACATGTATCCCCTGATTTATTCATCACATAATCAACTGCGAGCTAGATCAGGACAAACTAGAATATGAAAATATTCTAGTATTTCCTCACATGAGGTAAGGTATCTTCAAAATGCTGAAAAAGGTATCCACCAACTTCACTGGAAGGTTCACTCTACTACTTCCAGGTATGCTTGAGCTTATGGCTTGTGGTGGCATCCCTGCAGACCTAGTAGGTGATGAACCCACACCAGACACCACTACTTCACAACCAAAAACCTCCCTCCACCCTATCACAATCACTTATCAAAGATGCCTTCAATCTACTCTAATTGAACAAGTCTATCTGGTTCAAACCAAAAAGGCTAGAGTGGAACATAGGGCTCCCACTCAGCCACAGGTCCAACCATCCTCCACTATTGACCTCAATATCAGTGTTGAGTCTCTTTAGTCTCAACTTGATGAGCCCATTACCCAAACCTTAAGCCCTCAGGAAGAGTCCCAACACTACCTTGAGTAGCCACAAAAGGACATCCACATTACTAGCACGATGCCATTAGATGTTGACCAAGATCCCAAGTCATTAGGTTTAACTGATATATCCTTCACTGACCTTCTAAACCAATCTGATGAGAAATTCATGTTCCCTCAGCCTTGATGTTGATCTACCACACCACTCTCAAGATTAACTGAGCCTTAAGGAACCTCTGACTTCTAGCCCACGTCAGTTAAGCCAAACTGAGGTGAGTCCCATAGGTGTGGAGGGGACTCATGTAGACTTAGCTGCCACTACTGAGAGTGTCTTATTAACCTCTAAGGACAATGGTAACATTGCTGAGATTGAGTCTATCACAACCTTGCTGATTGATATCTCTGAAAGAGATATCAGTTCACAAGGGAAACCAGGGCGCCAAGACACCATATCTGGTGGTTAGTATGAACATACTGGGTATGTTATCTGATCTCCCCGTGATTCTTCTAAACTGGATGAGGGAAGTCTGAAACTAACCATTCAGTATCTGTTTTCTAGAGTCTCAAATCTTGAATTCAAGGTTAGAACTTTAGAAAATAGGTCTGTGATGTGCTCCAAATTATACATAAAAACACTATCAAAAGCACATCAATTATTCTTTGATATCTTCCGAAATATGATGATTATGTACTTAAAATCATTTAATTGTGTTTTTAGGTGTTGTGAAGGGCAAGATGGACAAAAGGAGCATATTGGACGAGAAATTGAAGAAATCCAAGCTTAAAATTCCAAGCATGGGGCCGTGCCTCATTAAGCACGCCCCCATGCCTTGCCTGAAACACACCCCCGTTGGCACACCCCCGTGATTGGACATCTGACAGGACAAAAAGTACTGTTCCCCAAAAGCAGTCACGGGGCCGTACCCCAATAGTCACGGGGCCGTGCTTGGCCCTTTCATGGGGCCGTGCCCCATTTGTCACGGAGCCGTGCCCGACAAATCCTGTGCGTACGATCCGACCAACTTTCGTAAGCACTGTACTAACACGGGGTCGTGCCTTTTTGTCATGGGGCCGTGCTTAAACACTCCGGGAAGCCTATAAATAGAGGGCTAAGTTCACCATTTTGGCAAGCTTTTGGTGGGGTGATACTCTTCAGAATTATCTCGGGAATCAAGTCTTGAAGACCATTTGGAGGCTCGGGAGGTGCATACAACACTTGGAAGAAGCTTGGGATTGTCTAAACATCATCCATTATGGATTACCGGTTTGATTGTTCACTACAAGAAAAGTGACTATTAGGAACTGAATTATTAGAGACTGATTTATTAGTCTCGGATACATAGTATTGAAGACTAATTTATCAGTTACAAATGTT
>BJCO01690208.1:2234-14230 GCA_018326465.1 Flaveria floridana | reverse complement strand
AAACTGATGTTCTCTACTGCTCGGACAGGTGCTGCCATCGTTCTCCTCTTCACGTGCCCAAACCATCTTAATCTTCCCTCTCTTATTTTTTCTGTGATAGAAGCCACCTCTAGCCTCTGGCGAAAGACGTCGTTTCTTATCCGATCCAATCTTGTATGTCCACACATCCACCTCAGCATTCGCATTTCTGCGACCTCTATTTGCCTCTCGTGCGATTTCTTTATGGCCCAACAGTCTGTGCCGTATAACATAGCTGGACGTACTGCCACTCTGTATAGTTTTCCCTTTAGTTTTGCCCAAACCATCTTAATCTTCCCTCTCTTATTCTCCTTAATACTGTTATACCTTATTTGACCCAAGATATTATTAATTTGTTAAAGGTTGAATCCATCCATGTCTAAATCCTATGAATAACCGAATTAACCAAACATCTTTTTCAATAACCAAATTAACCAAACTGTTGATAACCTTATGAATATCTAAAAACCAAATTAACCGAACTGTTAATCAAACGAACCCATGCTCACCCCTAGTTCAAAAGGATGAATTGTATTCAAGTAAAAGAGGGTACTTTCAAAGGTAACTGATTGACCATGTTAAGTGTGAAATATTAAGACTATAAGTAGTAGGTATTCTGAGGGCTCCAAACATGATGACATGGACACAAGTGGGGCTCCAAACACCACTACACAATATTTCCTATATTATTACATCAATAGGGACTCCAAACATTAGTTAACCACTACACTTGATTTAAACGGGGCTTTAGTGAACTATTTTTATCTGCATGGCATTTAGGTGACATCTTAACTAAACAACCACTACACATAGTCCAACAGGCACCACGTACCTTAGAAAGGCACTCCTTGTCTTCTTTGCTTTCTTTCAATGGATCATACCTGAAATAACATGTTTTATACTTTTTGTCAATATTTTAGTTAGCAAAAACATGGAGAAAAGGAAATAATTTACAAAAGAATTTAAAGAATTACCAATCCCGTGGAAGTCCAGCTTCTTCACGAGCAGTGTAATTAAATGGCCCTTTCACCTCCACATTATACTCTTTCAGTAAATCTGTTGAAATAACAAATATAAAAACATACCCAGTAATACTTTCTTCCATTACTGATTAGAAATTAGCAACTTTGACTGTGAATAAACGGTTTCTTTATGTAATCCTCATTAAAGGTCAATTTAGATCTTTGATAACATCATTCTAAGGGTGGAGGGAGTTCAAGAATGCAAAATGAAGATAACTTACCTCTAAATGTAGGACATGGGGCCCGACCCATCTGCTGGCAGACTGAAACAAACCAGTACACACCAACTGCTACATGCGCGACCTCTTCTTCAGCAATCTTAGCCACAACACTTGACGTTTTTTTATCTCCAAACCCTATAAGCTTTTGCACAAGTCTAGGCCCAGCATCAAGTCCTCTAGCTTCCTGTAAACATAATCATACATTAAAAGAGAATGATAATAGTGTTTATTTCATCCATTTTGCAATAATGGTTTCACTATTTGACAGATATCTAGAGCACTATTTGATTTGTGTATAGATAAATAATGAGATCTTCACAGACCAATCCAAGCCATGAAGATTGGTGATTATTAACAAATTACAGAAACTGAAACTGGACAGCTGCAATATGAAAGTCTATATGACTTTATAGTTTAAGACTGATTTTTTTAATATAAATTGAGGTTGCTACCTTACTATACAAAATAATTACATATTCCCAACTCAATCCCAATCCTTACCTATTAAAAGTAAAGGTAAATAAACATACATACCAAGTAAATCCACTACATGGCTACTTGTAAGGTTTGAAGAGGATGGGATGGGGACGTTTCCTCTATTCCGGGGGACAGAGAGGCATTCTTAAATACTAATATTTATTCATGATTATATATTTAAAAAATATTAAAAATTATATGAGGCCTTACATACTCCCATAGTTAATCATGTTCAAAGAAAAGATTTTTCTGTTATGGATTGTATGAAATCACTATCCATTGAAAAAGCACATCCTGACCTACATTAATAACTTAATAGTATAAACTAAGAGTAGAATGTAGAAGGGCATATAAATTACTTATGGATAATATCTAAGGTAGCATTTCTTAAATCACAATTGACAAACGCATTAAATCACCTGAACTAGTGGGATCACAGCCAAACGAGCAACAACATCATCTGAAGATTTCTCGCACTCACTCCATAGTACATTATGTGCAGGCATGTCTCCATAACTAGCATGAAAAGAAAGGGTAGTTTTTTTTTAAAAAAAAAAGGCCAGGTTATTAAAAAAAACAATGCGCTCGTATTAAATATTAGACTATTATTATTAGGGTTTAGTAATGATTATTATCAGGGTAGAGCCCACGAGCCCGTTTAGGTTTTTAAGGTTTGATTGTAAACTCTATATAATGTAACCTAACCTATCAATAATAATCAATCAAATCTTTTACCATTTGACATGGTATCAGAGCCACCCTACGCTCTTTACCACCTCCGTCGTGCCACCACAAATATACAATTCCTAGCCGTCGCCACCGTGTTGAAACCCTAGACAGGGCGATGTGCCGCAGCCGCCGTCCTGTCCATTCTCTTTGCTTTTGTTATCTTATCTTTTACGTTCTAAATAAAGATCAGTCTCGATTTTAGATTCAAGCCATTAAACCTAAATCTTTCTTCCCCATAAAACCTGTCTGCCCATATCCCATCTTTTATGTTTTTTCTTTCGTTTGTTATTGCTGGACCACGGTCCGTTGCCACCGAAGAACGCCGCTTGGCCACGGTCACTGGCCTTTGGTGCGACACACCACCGCACGACCACGGTCGCTGGGTGTCATCTTGTTTTATTTTTACTTTTTCAACTGGGATACCGATCACGTGATCATGTTGCTGCTGCCACACCACCCTCTTTTTCTCGCCGCTTGCTGGACTACGGTCTTCCGCGCCGCCTTCGGGACTACGGTCTGTTGTCGCGCCGTCCTATGTCGCTAGCGCATTGGATGCCCGTTGCAGGATTACATGATCATTTAATATTGTGGATTGCAATTAAGGTTTTGGGATGAAGATTGCAAGATTATGGAATTTTGGCCGAAGATTGTGACCGAGATCGAGACTATTCTTCTTGTTCTTTATGTTTATTTTTTATTGTTTCAGTCTGAGAGTCCGATTCTCTACTGCTCTGACTGCAGGGGAGTATTAGACTATATTATTATTATAATTTAGTAATGATTATTATTAGGGTAGAGCCCACGGGCCCGTTTAGGTTTTTAGGGTTTCATTGCAAACTCTATATAATGTAACCTAATCTATCAATAATAATCAATCAAGTCTTTCACCATTTGACATTAAAAACCTGAAATAGTTCACCTATATCCAATCTCAGCAAGTCTCTGAGAACACCAAGCGAAATGCCGACTCTCATCATCAGCAACGCGAGCAAAATCAGCAAAAAACATATCTCCAAGAAGCTCACTATATGGTGAAAACCGAACAACAGTATCCCATGCCAAATCAATTGCATTCATCTCCACATGAGCAAGATTGTGTAGCATATATGCGTTAAGAGGCAAGCCAGAGTTCTTCGGAGCTGGGATTTCTTTTGGAGATACCTGAATTTACAAATAACAAAACTATCTAAATATCATGCATAGGTACCATAAGCACATCAAATAACAGTCAGCGTCTTAAAATAAAAGTATGCATAAGTCTATCTAAACCACTAACATGAAACTAGAAATTCATCGTATCATGAAATATATTACAAGCATATACTTCAGTTCAATATGAAGAAGTAAGAACTTGAATTTCATCTATGCTACATACATAAGATAAAGGGGCTTGAAAGATTCAAATCTTCGAAACTTAGTGGTACCATTGTTTTACAGTTAATTATCACTATAAAACTTGTAAACACTTTCAGTAAAAACTCTTTAATACAAGAAGCCCTAAAGTTGAAGAAACTACACCTATAGTGATTCGAAAGTTCATCCCTACGGAATCATATATACACATTTCTTTAACTATATCAATAACTATATGAAGTCTCAACCTTTACATCCCTCAGAATTCCTTTTTGGAAGTTATAAGTTGAAACAAAATTTAAGTTAACATATACATATGAACTATTATTAATTAACGGTTCCCCTGTAGCACAATTCTTTATTACAAACATGCTTCTGCTTCTCTTGAAACATTTAAATTGTCACACAAGAATTCTAGGCTGCAACTCAAAAATCAGGGTAAATAACCAGGAAACAATAACAGTTTACTCCAACTTCGATTCAGTGTAAACACACATCCATACATCTCCTACAATAAACATTCCTAATCGAGGTATTTTAATGTGTCTGGAAATAAGAAGCTAAAACGTATCACAGAAAATCCTAAAACCCTGGTTCATTTTATTAATGTAGTAAAGAAATTGGAGATAATTAATCAAAACCCACAAATCCACCAAATTAAATCACATCAAATAAGCTACTTTGATCCTTCAAATTTCAATTTGAACACATCATCAAGCAACATTAACAATCAGCACAAAACAAAACGAACAACGAACCAGTTGGGGCTTCGGAGGGCGAGCAGGTCTATGAGGAGGTTCAGAAACCCCAACAGGGAGCTTCTCTTTGCGCCAGCGAGAGTAAGCAACATGAGAAAGCTTCGATTTTGTCAAGGGGTCAGGTGTCGACAACACCATAGCACCCATTTCCGCAAGGGAAGTGACCGAACCCACCTGTGAAATTCGCTCATCTGGGTCAATTGGGTGCGGCATTGTGGGTTCGGGTTCGGGTTCGGGACCAGAAGGTCCCCAGAAGCGATTGTGGTTGAGAGGGCTGTCTCTCCAGCTCTGTAGACCAGACCATAGTGGGTGATGATGTTGATGAGAAGATGAATAGGAGCATGAAATGGGTTTGAGTTTGAAAGAGTGGTTTGTGAGAGATGATGACAGAGAAGGTGACCGTAGTGCAGTTGAGAGCATTCTTGTGGGTTGAAGACGATCACATTTTATTTGTGATCAATCTTATTTGTGCGGGTATAGGTTGATCAATTTGGCTTTTCTTTGATGATAGTCCCAAGTCGAAAGAATTTACATATAAAAACATTTTTAATGTATGTCGTTGTATGATTTTAGCATTACGGATGTTAAAAAACATCTTTCTTGTTGTTTGTTCGGAAAAAGCTCAGTTTGTGATATTTAGCTTGCAAAAAATTATTAGAAAATAAATCAGACTTTTATACTAATCTTACGAAACCAGAAAACAAATTAGGGTTCCACCCTATTTGGCCACCACTAGTCACTCCTACGGCCATATTGGTTATCGGGCAACCTTCTCCATTGTTTTAGAACCCTCGAAAGCCACAAGTGTCTTGTGTGCCGCCATTAACATCATCATGTTGTGCCATCAGCTACTTCGGCCTCAATCTAAACTATTTCCATCGCCAAAATTAGGGTTCATTTTCCTTTCACTCTGTCTGATTCATTGCCATAAAGACATGGTGCTCCGTTGTGCAACTACTTGGCAATGGCGCAACTATATTAGCAAAATTAGGGTTTGTCTTCCTTTCACTTTATAATAACTAAAATACTATATTACCCCTCAAATTATTTTAAGCTTAAACAATCTCTTACACTCCACTCCTAAATCATCATGGTGGAGCTCCCACAGTCCCACTCTACACCAGCCTCCCGAGCCCTGTTCATTGCATGTTCCTTTCCCAAGTTCTCAGGCTCTTTACAAAGTGTAAGGCATCATTTCCGGGAGTCCTTAGTCGGTTTCTTACATCATAATCATAATTATTAAATTAAATGTTCATATTCACTGCAACAGAAAATATTTAAACATTCAAGATTCAAGATGATAGAAAATATGAATATTACATAGATTAAACATTATCAATAGAATTCATAAGTGAAACAGGATGATCGTATTTATTGTTAGGTAAGCTTCTTCTTACCATCATTAGCTTTAGCTCAATCAACATTGATTTACCTGACATGCATATTATAAAGTCAGTAATACTGAACGAGTTCTAGTTTTTCTTTAAAACATAAGTATTTGTTCGTTGAAAGTCTATATAGTCTTTAAACAATGATACTATAATTACAAGTGACATATCATAACAATGATATAGTGACATTCATTAACATACATAAACATGCCATTAACCCAATGGATAAACATCTAGGCTACCAACTTGTACTAATACAAAACTCTAATGGCATGCTTGCACAAGGTAAGACTCTAGTGACATGCTTGCATGAGGTAAGACTCTAGTGACATGCTTATAAGAGGTAAGACTCTAGTAACATGCTTGCACGATCTAAGACTCCAGTGATCATGATATGTATAAGGCAAGACTCTAGTGACATGCTTATATGTGACAAGACTCTAATGACCTCGCAATGCATGAAGCAAAGCAATCATGTGCTTGCATAAAGTAAGACTTCAGTTACATGTAACCTATACTGGAAACCATCATTACATTACATAAATGAACCTATACTAGGATCAAAACATATAACACATTTACTTGGATACATATAACCCATTGACATACATGCTAAAAAAATCAGCTTCACTAAATGAGGTCTAGTTTATTTTATATAATAAAACATTACTTTAACATAAAAACTTTAATAGTATTATTTCAAACATATAATACCTTCATTCACACAACATCACTCTATACACTATATCACATTATGCATTACAACACCTTACCATAAATGTATCATTCATACATGTATCATTCATAAATGTATCATCCATAAATGCTTGTACTAATACAAGAGTCATTTATTTGTTGCTTGCCAGACTCATTTATATATTGCTTATACAAGACTTCTTTATCCTATTTCTTGCACCAAGTACAAGACTACTTTGTCTGGTTTCTCATACAATATATTTTTATTTTTTCTTGTACTCGTGCAAGACTCCTATATCCATGTCAAACATCAAAGTTTCGAACCTCTTTATACATTGCATAAATTTTCCATACTTTATACATATTATTTCTATCATATATTCTTTATCCTTACTTTATATGATACATTGCTATCATATTTGTAATTAAACAGATATTATCACAGTCAACCCGTAAAGGGCAAAACTGTATAATAGGTATAATCATGTCACACCCCACGCTATTAGTGAAAACATGAGGATGCGACGAACGTGGGAGTCGTAACACATTGGAGGTCTAAGAGAATCTCTAATGGAATTCTTTGGTAATAGATCATAATGTCACCCAACACAAAAGAGCAAGTGTCAGGAACAATCAATACCATAACATTATTTCACAAATATACAAATAATCTAGAAGTTCCAAACCAGAACAACCAGTACAAGTTCAATACAAATCAATCACAAATCCAACAATAACACATTGTCCAAAACAAATATATTCTAAATGTCTAATACTCTTGCAGGAGCGGTCTTGTCTAAAGTCCGCTTCCCAAGTACTTAAAAATTGTTACCTGAAAAGACATGCTCTAAAAAGTTAACATACTCTAAAAAGTCAACATACATTGGTGAGTTCACAGGTGTAAAAGTACAAATAAGTTTCCGTGTAATTCATGTACAAAATATGTGCGTATTGGAGAACATAGAAGTCATTAAAACCAACATAAGCTCATGACCAGTCCAAGCCAAATAACCAGATTATATTCACCCAATGGCACGCACATGCCAACAGTGTTTGAAAAATCGGTGCTAGGCACCAATTAATGGGCGAGTAATTGAAAATTAGGGGGCAACCTTGGCGATTTCATGTAATCGGGAGCAAAAATCGGTAGTCGGTCCGAGTCGGTCAAAGGCGGGCCTAATCGGTCAAAATCGATGAAAATTGTTCTAATCGGTCAAAGGCGGTCAATGGTTTATAATTTAAAAAACAGGCATATTAGTGTAAGAAAGACCCGATCCATGGATCCATGGATTTTAAACCTCATTAAACCTAGTCGTCATTCACCAAATCGAAGCTTTATCACCAAATCGAAGAAGAAAACTCAACAAAGTGACAAACCCGAACCTATTTCACAAATCTAAGAGGAAGACTCGATGAACCTAAAGCTGTTTCCTCAAATCATCAGAACCTGAAGTTGTTTCCTCATCCAAACAGGAACTCATTGTCATCAACCGGACTTGTTTCACAAAATTGGTATGCCTTCTTGAGTTCTTACCCTGATTTGTTATAAATGGGTGTTGAAATAGATGATTGATGGTGTTGTTTGTTATTATTTGGTTGTTCTTTCTCCAATCGATGGACTAGTGGACTTATGTTCTCTAGGTGTTTTTGTTGATATGTATTTAGCGTAAACGAACCGAACAAACACGAACGAGACCTTGTTCGTGTTCATTTATTAAGAAAATAACTTGTTCATGAATTATTCACGAATGCTTACTGAATGAGATTTTTTGTTCGTGTTCATTTATTAAGAAAATGAATCTGCTCATGAATTATTCACGAACATAAACAAACGCAAACAAATGCAAGCGAAATCACACCAATAATCATGAACATAACAAATACAAACCATTATGTATTTATTTTATAATTAAAATTACAAAGATTATGTAATATACACCAAATATAAATAAGTACTTAATATAATTATCTCAAACATAATTTTTAAATGAACGAACACAAACAAACGTTAATGAACATAAATGAATGAGCGTAACCTCTGCTCATTTCATTCCTTTAACTAAACAAATGAAATTTTCTTGTCCATGTTCGTTAATTTATTAAACGAACAAGCTTCCTGCTGAAAAGTTCACAAACTATTCGCTGAATTTCAGTTCATTTACAGCCTTACATGTATTGCTTTACAAAATTGAATAAGTTTGTTTATATGTTTCTTATTTGTTAGTATTGTTTTTCCATTTCATATTTTTTCCATTTTCATTGCAATTTTGCTACTGTTTAGGTATCATAAAAAAAGTTAGAAACCATTTTATTTACCTTTTTATGTTTGAATAATATTTAGGGTAGGGCATTCTAAAAAGAAAAAAAAATGAAAATAGTGAGACGTATTATGCATTAGATCTTGAATCCAATGGCTAAAAAATCTGGTGACATAATAATAAATAATTGAAATGTTAAATGATAGGTTAAGGGTATTTTAGTCTTAACCACATTTTCAAATTCCACCCTTTTTTTAACGCTCATAACTTTTGCATACAACATTATTTTTTAAAAAGAATTACACCATAAAAAAGGTGTTTTTAATGAAACACCTATAATTTGATACATAAAAAATAAAGTATTTTTTTTATATTTTTATCGGCTCATTGTGTAAATTCGTCAGCTTATTATGTATATCAGATCATTTGTGTAACATTTATTAGATCATTGTGGCTAATTTTGATCATTTTATTATGCATTGTGTTTTCTAAAAATGATGATTTTCAAATAACACAATGCTAAAAAAGTACTTTTTTTACGTTTTCAGTTCATTCTGTAATTCTGATTTTCATCAAGTAGCTCATTGTGTCTATTGCTAATCATCGAGTCTAGTGCTAATCATTGCGTTACACATTGTGTCAAATCTTAACCACTATGTTGTTTTAGAATGGTGATTTTTAAATAACACAACACTGATCATGTAATTTTTATGTTTTTTTCCGATTTATTGTGTAATCTTGATCAAGCCATTGCGTAATCTTCGTCGAGCAGCTCATTATGTCTTTTGCTAACTATCAAGTCTAGTGTTGGTCATTGTGTTCCTCATTGTGCCTAATGCTTACTTTTGTGTAGTGTATTGTGTTTTCTAAAATGATAGTTCTCAAATAACACAATGCTAAAAATGTATTTGTTTACATTTTTCTGTTCACTATATAATGCTGATCATGTCATTATGTAATACTCGTCATGCAGCTCATTATGTCTATTGCTAATCATCGAGACCAGTGCTAGTTATTTATGTTTACCATTGTATCTAATATTGACCATTGTGTTATGCGTTATTTTTTTTAAAATGATGATTTTTGAATAACATAATAATAAAAAATGTAATCTTTTAATCTTTCTAAGTTTATTGTATATTTCTCATCAAATAATTATGAAATCCTCATCAATTCACAAGATTACACAATACACGACGAATTACACAATGAGTTAAAAAACTTTTTTTATATCAACACTATATACGTTTAAAGATTAAAAAAATACTCGTTTTATGATGTAATTTTTTTTAAAAAAATAATATCGTATGTAAAAGTTATAAATGTTTAGGAAAAAGGGTGGAACTTGAAAAGGGAGAACATTACCAATTTTGTCCCCAACCTAATTTTGATCAAAAGGACACATATCAAAGGGAGAACATTATCAATTTTACCCCCAACCTAATTTTGATCAAAAAGACATGTCTCAGTGTCTTAATCATTCTTACACTTTTTAGTTTTAGAAGACTTTGTATTTGTACCTTTCTCTATATTTATATTATTAGCAATCAATTTTTATATCAAATGCCATCAACGGAATCAACCGCTACTCAAAATTTGACGCGAAACTCGAATGATATTGGATGGAAGAATGGAAAATTAGTGGATGCAACCAAGTTAGATAAAGTTCAATGTATTTTGTGTGATATAGTTATGTCCAGAAGAGTTTATTGGTTAAAGCAATAGCGAAAAATGTTGAAATTTGTAAAAATGCAACAAAAGATGATCAAGCGATGGTTCGAAATGCTCTTAGTGAGAGTAAAAACAAAAGGCTAACATGATAGTGACGAATCTTTAAGAGCCGATGTGACATTCGTCACCTTAAGGTCCGTCATTTAACGTGAAATTACGTTAACTATCCTTAGGACATTCATTCCTCACCTTCATAGACTATTTGTGAGAATATCATGTTTAGTTTATTATCTGTTTCAGTGATGTTATCAATAATTATATCCATATCATCTAAAACGCTCACGAATATCACAACCGACATCACTAATTATATTATGTATTGTAATATAAACAACCTTAAACACATCATTATAATCAGTATAACGCACGTTTTTACGTCGTCTTTCTACCTAAACGAAATTGGGGACATGGGGCTTAAGTGCAGGGACTAAACTTGACAATTGCCAAACTGGGGCTGGGTATAAATACCCATCCACCAGCCTAACACTTCACCATCTTCACCATCTGCTCTCTTCTTCCTCTTCTACGCTTCTTCTTCTTCTTCTTCAACCTAGCACCAAAATTGCCCCGATTTGTCTCGTTTTCGTCGGCTAGACCTCGGTTACAGCTTAGACATCACGTTTCAAGTAGGTAGACGACCACGGCTGTCCATTTTTGCTTAATTTACAGTTGTGATTTTCTAGGGTTTCGGGTGCTCGGGTTCATCCGAGCACAAGAGGTCGTGTGGGCTTGTGTGTTGCGTTTTTGAGTGTGCATCTTGTTTAGACATGTTAGAATAGGTATTCTGGAGGTTCTTGATGTGTGAAACCCGTGCCCGGAGCAGCTGGACGCTGCTCTGCACATCAGCAGTGGCGAACTTACTGTTCAGGCGACTGGGTCTTCCGGCCGACTGAGCCGTGCGATTGAGTAAGTCGTGCGACTGAGTCCATACGTCTGAGTCTATCGTGCGACTGAGTGGTGCGACTGGGGTGAGTCGTGCGACTGAGTCCATGCGTATGTGCATGTCGTGCGAATGAATGCATGCGAGTGAGAGTGCGTGCGATTGAGTCAATGCGGATGAATGTGTACGACTGTGTGTGTCGCGCGACTGAAGGTCCAGTCGCATGAATGGGTGTTCAGTCGTACGAATGAATCCTATTCGTACGAATGAAGGCTGAATCATGCGAATGGAAAGTTGAGTCGTGCGATTGGGTGCTGTGTTGTAAAGTCCTTAAAAGCGATCGATCTCACTTCGTTAGATTGTTGCACTTGATAATACGCGAAGACGGGTGCGCGAATTGAATGTATCAACCGAGAGAACAAAAACATTCAGCACAAAATCATTGTAAATCAAATGTATATA
>BJCO01688789.1:0-10126 GCA_018326465.1 Flaveria floridana | reverse complement strand
AAGTTTTATGTCAACTTAAAAGTTGGTGAATTCAAAAAGAAAAGAGACTCTTAAAGTCCACATGTTAAGGTTTTAGTATCAATTATGACTGTCATGGGGTCACAATCAACCCTGCACTAAGTCCCAGCTAGCATATTCTAAAGTTAAGTTGTACCGGTTAACCCCGAAGGGAGAACTGAGCCTCAAAACAGTTTACCATACCTGTCGGATGGTTCACCATAGTATCTTATAAAAACCTGTCACATGCCATAAACGATCCCTCAGGATCTCAATGGGGTACCCTTCCATAAGCAAGGCACTATGTGGGGGGATTCCCCAAGTAGATCTACCCATATAAAACAAGTGGTTCATAAAAGAAGTAATGATTATGATTCAGGTATCAGCAGTTAATATCAATGTACACAACATAAGCATCATATCATATGACAGAGAACTATTTCATTTTAAAAGAGCATGCTTCACCCAAATCAATAATAAAAAGGGGACACGAGAACTCACCTTAAGGTTCAAGCAAAGGACTCTTCGTGTACCGGGAAAAGTCTCAAGTCTAGCACCCTACCATGAAGATTTAAGTGATAAGCTACTAATTCTAAGGTTATAGAAGGTGCACTAGGTGTGCCATCAGGTTGAATGTTCACTTAGATTTCAATTTGCTTAGACTTGTATAGAAAGTTTCCATTTTTAGTAAGTTCGGGTTAATTTGGGAAAAATACATGTTTTGCTATGTTGGATCATTTATACAAGTTAGTTTAAGTTCACCAAATGATTATTAGCCCAAGGGGTTCAGTTTATAGGGATTTGGCAAAATTTACAGTTTAGTCCTCCAAGTTTCAAAATTTAAAATTTCTACTCTAAAGTTTGTTTTCTTGCACTTAATGACTTTTATGGCCAATTAATTAACAAATCCAATCCAAAACACTTTGTTAACCCTTTTTGAGCCTGGAATTCTTTTTAAGATGATTAAATTCCAAGTTTTATTATTTAAGTTGTTTCACCATGTTTCGGGTCCCAAAATAAGCTCAAACTACCTACAAGATCATACTTTAATTATTTTCAGTCATTAACATCACCTTATACACTTAATAATACCAAAAACTTACTGAAATAATATTTCTAACTCATGGGTTGACATGTAACGAAAGAATAAGCTTGTAGTTTAGTGTTTTCGCCATTTTAACCCATTACACATCTGTAAAGCATTAAGGAACATGCTTAAACATTACCAAATCATTTTGTACTTTCAGAACAGGTTATTAAGAGTTTTATAAACCATTTATAATCAGATTACAAGCTTTGGTTCAGAGGTTTCAAGACATAAAAGTTAGATGATGCACAAATCACCCAAAAGGGGGTTTTTATGATGAAATTCGGGTTCAACCTTTAGAATGACCAATATAACGTGTGAGGTACATCTAGTGATGTTAAACGCTCCACAAGAACAAGATGATGACAACAATATTCTTCTACAACAAACGAAGTATGGCTTTTGGTAGATAAATGAAGGAATAACACAAGACATAGCTTAGTTCGGGTGTGTTGATGCTTACAGTTTGTGTGGTTCGTGATTTGGAGAGTGTAGAGGGACAAAATGATTTGGAAATCTTCAAATAAAGGCTGGATAAGTTGAACTCGAAGGAACCATGTACTAAAAGTTCACAAGGTAGCACTTTCTTGCTTGTTTGAAGCTTGGATGATGTTAGTATGTTGTTGTTCTCGAAGACTTGGCTGGAATGGTGGTGGAGATTTTCGGTTGTGCGCGTTTGGGCAGGGGGAATCCGAGAGAGAGAGAGAGAGAAGAGAGTTTGAAAGTGGTCTTTCTTGAAAATGGAGTGTGGAGGAGTGTGGGGTGGTTTTGGGGAGTTCAAGGTGGATGGAAAGTGGGTGAAGGGGGGCCGGTCGAATTTATAGTCTTGTGGGGGTTTTAGTTTTAATTTTTAATTGGTAAATAATATTGTGTAGTATTACTTTGTGTTATTTGTATTCTATTATTATTCTTATTACATTATTAATTCGCAGGTGTGCATGGGCATATAACCCCCTTTGGAATTTGTCTAAGTGTTCAAATTACTGAAATTGCCTTGGATAGTCATAAAAAGTTAGTTTCTATTAAAAAATTCGACTCTACATGGTTAACTACCAATATTAGGTGTGATAAACCATGAAAAACAATTGTAAGTTAAATATATGTATGAATATACAAGTAAAATTCTAGGCGCATTACCACTATTTAGGCGCATGGGCACTGTTGGGACGCTTGAAAACTTAGGCGCATGACAACTGTTTAGGCACGTGACAACTATTTGGACGCCTGGGACTTAGGCATGATAACTGTGTGGGCGTATGAGCACTACTAAAACACCTAAGATTTAGCTGCATGGGCACTGTCCAGGCGCATGGGCACTTTTTAGGCGCATGGGCACTGTTCAGGCGCATGGGCACTGTTCAGGAGCATGACTTAGAAAAATATTCACTTAAAAATATTCACAATACATCTGATTGCTTCTTCAATCAAAAAAAATTGAGAATTCCATAAAGCAAGCCTATTTCACCAATTTCAACAGTCATGGCCAAAATTAGAAGTCCATCACATAATAAACAATCAAGGATTATAAATTCTGATGATGAGTTCTATGACCAAGTCAGTTAAAGAGTGTCAGACAAAAATTAAATAAAAATAAGAACTAATCACTAAGTTTTTATCCAAGATCTAAAAAAAGTGATTTCAAAAACTCAAACACATGCCTAATTTTTATATAGAAATAGGGATCAAAGGTTGGACTACTCCTCTGACACTTCAGTTGAAATTGAGCGGAAGAAACCAAGAAAAACCACACACAAACCCATCAAAGCATCATCCTTTAACTCACAACCCATCAAAGCATCATCCTTTAAGTTCCATAATCTAACTAGTTCTTTTACATTTGCAGGGTCATCCATACCGGTCCAACAGCTTATGGTATGTGGACAGTGGATTCTACTGACACATGACCGGAGACAATTCCCTACTTCATGACTTCAAGCATATTCAACGAACTACTGTAGCTTTTATTGGACTCCTGAGCTTCGATAGAGTTAATTACTGTGAGCAGCTTAACTTCAATCTCCTCAGCATGTCTTAGATCTATGATAAGAAATATTCCACTCACCTCACTAACACTTAATGCTACATTCTGAAACCAGGATTTCAAATTCCTGAAGAATGGGTTGTCTTGAAGACTACGAGAAAGAATAACACATATGTCTTCAACCTTAATTCTGCACATCCTAAAGAAGAAACATGTCTTGTGTCTAAAGCCTCATTTGATGAGTCACAACTTCGGCATAGACGTTCGGGACATAAAAATTTCAAAAACATGCACAGATTGGTCAAAGGAAACCATGTAATTGGTTTACCTAAAAACGAATTCCATATCATTGACCATTGTCTGCTTGTCTCAAATGCAAACAACACAAGTCTTCTCACAAACCAAAGCTTGTGAACATAAACAATACTCTATTGAAGTTACTTCGTATGGATCTTTTTGGACAAACTCATGTTATGAGCATTGGAAAGAAACAGTATTGTTTGGTGATCATTGATGACTTTTCATGATTTACATGGGCCTTCTTCTTACTTCATAAAAACGAAGCGTCACAAATAATAAAACACTTTATCACTAACATTGAGAATCAACTTGATCATAAATTAAAATCAATAAGAAGTGATAATGGAATAGAATTCCAAAATGAAGATCTAAGTTCATTTTATGTAACCAAAGGCATTGCTCATCAATTTAGTGTAGCTAGAACTCCTTAACAAAATGGGGTAGCTAAAACGAGAAATAGAACACTAATTGAAGCAGTAAGAACAATGCTAGCAGATGCTGAACTACCACTTACCTTTTGGGCAGACGCAGTGAACACATCTTGCTTTGTACAAAATCGATCTTTGATAATCAAAGAAAGTAACAGAACTCCTTATCAACTTATTTTTCACAAAAAACCATTTATTGGATTTTTCAAGTCATTTGGTAGTCCTATGTCAATATTAAACACCTGAGATCATTTAGGAAAGTTTGCTTCAAAGTTTGATGTGGGATTCTTTGTAGGTTATTCCTTAGTTTCAAAGGCTTTTAGAGTGTTTAGTCCTAGATTGAACATTATTGATGAATCAACTAAAGTTCAATTCAATGAGCACTCCTTTCCCAAGTCAATAAATGGTCCCGACTGCATGTTTGAGATTGACTCATTTACTAGATCTTTTGATCAGTTTCACTTGTCAAATGTAGGTAACCTATAATCAGCTGGAAATTCCAGAACAATAGAAAGAAGAGATGACTTTCCTCTTATTCCTTCTACATCTGTTGATCAACTTGATGAAAATGTTCTACTGCAAGTTGACCCTCTCGGACAAGAATCATAAAATCAGAGTGTTTTAACCAAGGTTGTTCCTAGTTCACTTCCTACTCATTCAAAACAACCATCAAATGAAGTTAGAAATCTAGAACCAACTACAATGCTAGTTGAAACTGAGAGAAAATCAAATAGTGATAGTCTTCAAAGTTCAGCAGATGCTAAAGCAGAAACTGGTGAAGCCTTTGATTACTTTCATCACTCTCCTATATCACAACCTGAAAATGCCTCTTACTATGATGATATGAATGTCTCCAACCTTGATGTATCTATTGCTGGTGAATCAATCCCAATCACAAGGATACATAAGGATCATCCAGTGTCAAGCATCATTGGTGAACTAGATGAGCGAGTGACTAGAAGCAAGTTAAGTATTTCAAACATTTGTTTGTTTTCTTGCTTTCTGTGTCAAACAGTACCCAAGAATATAAAAGAGGCTCTTCAATGCCATAGCTTGATTGAGGCAATGCAGGAAGGGTTGAACCAGTTCAAGAAACAAGAAGTACGATAGCTGGTAGATCTTCCTAATGGTCAATAGCCTATCGGTACCAAATGGATGTATAGAAACAAGACTAATGACTGGGGCATTGTCATAAGGAACAAAGTAAGATTGGTAGCACAGGGATACACTCAAAAAGAAGGAATTGATTATAATGAAGCATTTTCACCCGTAGCCAAATTAGAAGCCATTATACTTTTCCTTGCGTACTCTGCATCCATGAAATTTTCTAGTGTATTAAATGGATGTAAAGTGTGCATTTCTTTATGGCAAATTTCTGAAGGGGTCTGTGTGAGTCAACCTCCAGGCTTTGAAGACCTAGATTTCCCTCACAGGGTGTACAAGCTTGACAAAACTTTGTATGGTCTACATCAAGCCCCACGAAAATGGTACGAGAATCTACCATCTTTTCTTCTTACACACGGGTATCGAAGAGGAAAGATTGATCAAACTCTTTTTAGAAAGAGAAAACAAAATGAAATGTTGCTAGTCCAGATTTATATGTATGATATCATTTTTGGCTCCCTAAACAGGCAACTCTATAAGGATTTTGAAGACCTTATGCATTCTAAATTCCAAATGAGTGTAATAGGGGAACTTACATTGTTCTTAGGGCTGCAAGTACAACTAACAGCAGATGGAATCTTCATTAATCAATCCAAATATATGGAAACCATGTTGTAGAAATTTTATTTTGTAGATTGTCTGTCCATCAGAACTCTTGTAGATACAAAATTGATGATAGGTCCGGATTCAGAAGGAAAATCAGTGGATCAGACTCATTATCGATCATTGATTGGGTCACTCATGTATCTAACAGCAAGCAAACCTGATTTAATGTTTGGTATATATGTTTGTGCTAGACATCAAGCAGATCCTAATAAATCACATGTGAATGAATTCAAGTGGATATTCAGATATCTCAAGAGAAAGCCTGCACTTGGATTATTGTATCCAAATGAAGGAGATTTCAATATCTATGCCTACATAGATAGTGACTACGGGGGATGCAACTTCAATAGAAGCTCCACTTCTAGCAGTGTCAATTTCTTGGTCCCCGATAGGTCTCCTGGCAGTACAAGAAAAAGACAAACATGTTTGTTTCAACAGAAAAAGCTGAGTACATAGCAACATCAGCTTGTTGGTCTTAATTTCACTGGATTCAACATAAGATGCTTGATTATGGTTTTAACTTCTTGCACCCACCAATTCATATTGACAACACAGTAGGAATGTTCATAATAAATAATTCAGTTTAGCACTCAAAAACAAACATATTAAAATTAGATACCACTTTTTAAGAGACTGTGCTGAAAAAGGGTTAATCAAATTGATACAAGTACACATGGATAATCAATTAGCTGTTTTGGTTAGTAAGGCATTTGATCCTAGTCAGTTTGAGTTCTTAGTCCAATCAACTGGCATGATTAACCTTGAGTAAAAATTAAAAGTCACAAAAACATTCAAATATTACAAAAATACAAAAAGAAGTTATTTTCTTAAGGAATATGGTTTATACTGTGGGAAAGGTTGTAATTACAGTCGTTATATCATTCACTGTGCTTATTTCTAAACCTTCAATGACTTGCATGTCTTATCTGATATGTGGGTAGGCGCAACTTGGAAAAGAAGATACCTGTTGTGATGAACTAAAATTCATATTCAATTGTGAAGCATTAATCTCAAAGTATAAGTAAGTATTAGCTTATCCAAGTGTGTATACGTGTGTACCAACCTAAACACACCAGGTAATGATGCCTTATAAATCTTATTCACCCACACCAATTTCATATTTGTTTTGCTGAGCAAAGAATTGGAGAAATAAGCACATAGTGCGGATGTCATGATCCAACAAGATTCCCAATGTGGAACACATCTAACCTGAATGAATTAATAAAAAAATACATTCCTTGTGAATGAAGAAAAAGAATCCCAAAGGGGATTACCTTCCAAAGTTAAGTGAAAAGGAATCCCAATATGGATCAAACAAATAAAATGATCAAAGTAAAAAGAATCCCAATGAGAATCAATCCAAATGAGATTTCATAATCTAAATAACCCAGTCAAGTAAGTTATGAAAAAGTTCTACCGTGCATTTCTAAAGGATGGTTGATCTTACTATGCTTCTGAGTATGAGGTACATGTTGAATACTTAATTCACTCAAAACATGATAAAGATTACAAGCATCAAAATATTAACCAAGCATGAGTTTAAGAGGATAAACATACCTATAATCAATATGCTCATGATTATGTCTATTTTACTAACACTTTCTTGCACTTGTGAAAGGTAAGATTGATATGATCCCAAATAAGGTATAGTTACTCTTCATGTACAAATAAGAAAACAAAAATCACAAAATATTTTCTTTTTAAAAATTTTAAACTTTAAAGTTTTTATTCCATATGGATATAAACTTTAGGGGGAGTAAATATATTTTCATCATTATGTACAGTTGTTTCTTTTTTAAAAATAAAAAAATTAAAAAATTGACTATTTTGATGCAGATTTTATGCCATAGTATCTCGATATGCATGTTCCTGGAAGCACAAAAGTATAAGATCAGTCAAATTTGGGAAACTTATATCACAAATGGTGTACAATTCAATCCAAGCAAGAATTGACAATCCAAGCTATAGTCAAAACTTCATAAAATCAAATTAAACAACACATCTTCAAAAAACTCAACCCAAAAACAGCTAAAACTATTCACGTCAGAAACATTATTTTTTGACAAGTTCATAATTTAACGCGGGTAAGAGCATTGGTTAATACGTGTGAAAGTAACCCATGCATACAACCAATGCAGGTTATAGTTTTGTACAAGAAAAATACAAGTGAAACCTATACGGATAAGTTAACTCTACCGCATTTGTTTCAAAACAAATGTGTACAACAAGTTCTGAAGTGTTGAAAACTTATGCGGACAAAGTAGTTCTTCAACATTTATCTATGCGGTTAACAATTTTGTTCATCCGCATTTCTCTATGCTGATAAGTTGATTCAGCCACGTTTCCCAAATGTTGTTAACATCAATGCTGACAAACTTTGTTGTGTATTTGTTCCTAAAAAATTAAATAAAAAATTGTGTTCACACTCTTCTGTCATGCTGTGTTTGAACTTCAGTTAATGCGGATGGAAAATTCAAATCACAAATACAAAGATCCATCAGCATTAACAAATGTGGTTGAAGGTCAAGAAATGCGGACAACTTATTTGTTCATCCGCATTTGTTGAAGTAAATGCTGACAAGTGAAATGTTTTTTCACATTTGCTACGGTAAACAAATGTTGACAAAATTTACACTTCCTCATTTGCTACAGTGCATAAACACTATCAAGTTTTATACTTCCGCATTTGTTACAGTGCACAAATGTTGTCAAGTTCTGTAATTCCGCATTTGTAACACTACACAAATTCTGACAAGTTCAGTTTTTCCGCATTTGTTACAGTATAAAAACCAAAACTTCCACATTTAATCAAAAACTTGTAAAGTGCGACGAGCGGTTTCTTAAAGTGCGACGAGCAGTTTCTTATACTGGTCT
The DNA here is from genome assembly GCA_018326465.1 of Flaveria floridana. Lineage (NCBI taxonomy): Eukaryota > Viridiplantae > Streptophyta > Magnoliopsida > Asterales > Asteraceae > Flaveria > Flaveria floridana. Next base: position 1,689 of record BJCO01688789.1, on the reverse strand, counting down.
TCATCCATCATCAAAATCATCACTCATATACTGATTCAATCATGTAGACAACATATTTTCATCTCTATTTTGTAGTATGAAAACACGGTGATAATCAATTGATTCTCTAACCATAATTATCGAACCAGTGACGAACCTAGAACCCTAGGTCAAGACAGACTCATAGGTTTTTCATATGAACAGAGGAACCAAGAGCTGATATTGTTGAACTCAAACCTTTTGTTTCAGAGTTAACTGATATTCAAAACAACAAAGATCAACAAAAACAAACATAAAAGTCATGAAAATTGATTGTTGATTACAAAATCATGATAGGTCACATTCTTATGGAATAGTACCTTCTGAATTCTCAATTTTGACCAATACAGAGATCATGGCTAATCTAACATGGGGCAAGCTCCATAATGTTAGTGGTTATTTAGACCCAGATGTGCCTGAAGCTGAAGGACTAAGGGAAATGATCAGATTTATCTCTACCACAAGAGTAGCTCATGCCATTACAGTAACACCCACCATTTTTTTAGAACTTCATCAGATCTTTCTTGGGATCTACTAAAGTAACTGAAGCGGATGGTGTAAAGACAATTTTTGGAAGAATCAACGATGAGCATACACTTACCATCGCTGAACAGACTATGAGACAGTGTCTACAGTTTGGTGATGACGCTGACTCTTCCTTAGTGCTAGAATATGATAAGATTATGACTTTCTTTACAAACATTGAATATAAAGGAGGATTTGAAGGAAGAAAATAGTGAAGGGATGTGAGGCTCCATTCCCGGGCACCTCACAGCTGGTCATTCATCGCACATAAATCGTACTCTTATTTAAATCATCACAGCGGAATCAGTAAAAGAACTTTTTCATTTCAATATAAATGCTTTTGCTAGTTAATACAACGTTCATCAATTACAAAATACATATTGTTTTATTACATCACAAAAACATTATACAAAAGAATGCCATCCCAAAAGAGCTGAGTAGCCGCCTCGTGCCATCCTCAACAACACTACCTGTCAACTGGAAACACATAAAAAGTCAACGTTGCTGAGTGAGTTCTAGTTTTATAATAAAACATACTTTCTTTCGTTAAAAATCGTTCATACATACATGCAATCACACAACATACGTACACATAGATAATATTATTATTATCTTCATCATTCATTCATTAGCTTTCATTCATGTACCGTTCATCGTTAACATTCACATTCTTTCATTACTCTTTCTTTTGTTCATACGTCTCTTACTTACATTCATACATTCATTAAATTCATCCGTACGTGCGTTACGTTCATTCATACGTTCATTACATTTATTCGTACGTTCGTTACTTTCGGTGACATGTACAATACCCCGAACATTGTGCACTACTGCTGGTGCTGGACCTGTGGTAATTAATCTCGAACATTATGGACGAAGCTGATCCAGTCACCTAGGGCAAGTATATGCACCACTTATCTTTCCTCTTTCATTCTGGATCAATGCCATGCGCTATACCCCGAACATTGTGCACGAGTGCTGGTACTGGACCTGTGGTAATAAAATCATGAACATTATGCACGAAGCTGATCCAGTCACCTAGAGTAAGCGGCAAGGATCCCATACATATGGTCAACCACAAAGATTGGACCCCAGTGTGCATCCTTCGGGGTAGCTAACCTGCACACCGTTGAGCTAACACCTTCA
>BJCO01688483.1:0-10270 GCA_018326465.1 Flaveria floridana | reverse complement strand
CCAGCTGAATCCAGATAAGATAGTGAAGGATGCTCCTACCTTCGATGTGGATAGTGACGAGGAGCTGAACGATATAGACGAGATAGAGATAGAGGACGTCACGGCTCAGCATTATCCAGAGTATACTGACCGAGAGGGAAATGTGTTTCCCGATCTGGGTAACACTCTCGGCAGCGATACTTTGGAGAAGCTGAGTCAGAAGGAAAAGGAAGCAGAAGCATCTACAAGCCAAGCCCCAGCCTCGGACGCAGATGTAGATATCAGAAAGGCTGAATGGGCGGCTTGTTTTTCAGAGATCAGAGCCCAGTGCGCTACAGCTAAGCTAAGTACCTATACCAAGATCTACAAAGTAAAGAAGCATCAGAAGGTGTCAGGGAAGATTATATCATGGGCCTATTTTGAGGATCTCAACGTTTACGTAGTAAAGAGGGAGAGGGGAATCGAGTACTTTAGATTCCCACATGATCTAAACACTCTCCCTGGTTTTGAGCTCAACCAGCTGGCAAGACTGAAGCTGCTGTATGCTGATACGAAGAAAATGTCAGTCTAGTTTGAGGCTGCGCTGAAACCTGAGTATCTTACCAGATGGGCGAACTTCATACCTCAACAGGCTACGAGGTACATCAAAAGATCTGAGGTAAACCCTATTACTGGAAGACCAAAGATTGTCCTGAAATGCACCCTCTGCATACAATGTCACATATTCCATTGAGGGATATGCCACAAGATTTTGCACCCCATTTCAAATGGCAGTATTATGACTGACGCACTGAAGAGGCCGTCATAGTTTTAGGTAGGGAAGGGAAGGTAGAGACGATAAGGGTATTTGACCCTATGTGGCTAACAAACTTGTCTGCTTCTGATGTCTACATATTGTACAAGTGGCCATTATTTTTTGATACGCAAGATATAGTGCAAGCACTTAAGTTCTAACATGTCATACATTTATGCTTTGCACTTAATATCCATGCTGGGGTATCTAAAGAAGAACGAGCTAAGAGGTTTGAAGAGTTTAAAAGGGAAGTCAAAGATTTGATAAAACTAGGTCCAAGGGGGAGTTTATTGGTACACATGTCCCTAGTTCTAGTTCTAGGGAGCTCAAATGTAATTGACTTTCATTTTGTAACACTTATGTAATGTTTGATATATGAAATGAAAACTCTTCTTTCAATGTTTGTTGGTTGTTGAATGTTATATCTATTAATATGATTTATTGTTACATGCTTATATGAACATGTTATATAGGTTTGCAGTTGTTAGACATAGTTTTGTATCGTTAAAGGTTCAGTAATATGTTTAACTATGTCTCATGATTCAGTCGCACGACTAGACCATGCGAATGGGCCAGTCGCACGTCTGAACCAGGTGATTGAGTCAATCGCATGATTGAGTCATAAGACTGACTCAGTCATACGAATGAATCAATCGTACGACTCAGTCGCACGACTGAGCTACGCATGGCTCAGTCGTACGAATGAGAGCTGTAATCTATAAATACCACTTAATTCGTGGAAAAACGTAACACTTAGAGAATTATCAACCCTAGCCGTTCCTGTTCGTCCAGAGAGTCCCTTCCAACTTCATAGAACGTTTCTGATCGATTCTAATCAATTCTTAACGTATTCTCATTGTTAGTTTTGATCGGATTAACGTTCTCCCTGATTGGATCGCCAATCAAATAGGATTCCGCGCTATTTGATCTTGTTTCATGTTAAATCAGTTAGTACTCTGTCCGTACACGGTCCTAACAAGTAGTAGTAGTACTGCCATTACCATCAAAGGTAGGGGGCTTGCATCTTTGGAATGCCCTGTAATTACAGCCTCGTGCTGCCTCCGGCACAGGCTCCTCTTCCTCCTCTTCCTCATCAGTAGGGTTAACCATCTCGGTCTCAGGTTGTTCTCCCCCTCCCGAGGACCTTTTCCTATCCCTCCTCTCTCATTCTCTAACAGCCTTAATCACTTCGGTCACTATAGACGGCAAGATTGTCTGCATGAATTGATGAACCTCCTCCACCACGGCCTCCTTCACCGAGGCTCTCAAGTTAGCACTCTCATCACCACCCTCTGGATGAGGGGTCTTAGGCTCCTCATGGGTCACCTTCTCAACCCTGGGCCTTCCTCTTGTGGCCCGTGGTCTAGCACCACGTCCACCACGTACTCCGTCTTATGAAGCCTTAGAAGGTCTACCTCCAGCCGTCCTCTAACACACTATAAGATTCAAATACTAACATGGTCATTCAAGGTAATAACTCATTTTATTTTAAGTATAGTCTGTCCCTAATTACAGTGGCCACTTGTGATTAGCCATTTACTTTACTCTTCATGCCCCAAGCATTTCCTATCCTGATTACATCAGTATCTAAATCTACTAAAGGCAAGCATATCAAATAACATGCGCACAAAATACCGGTTAACATTCAAGAAAATACCTGATGGCACGTAGCTACTTGGACTAACATCCCTTCCCATTGTCCCATTCTCAGTTTAAGTCTAGGTTTCTTTTGAAAATATTTACCCATTTCATTTAAACTTTCGCTCTGACACCAACTTGTAAGGCCCCGTTCCCGGGCATCTCACAGTTGGTCACTAATCGCACATAAAACATAAATTTATTTAAAACATAGCAGCGGAAATTAATTAAAACTATTTCATCTTTTGCAAAGTAATACAATACAGTTAGCTGTTATAAAATATCATAATTGCATTACATCACAAAAACGTCATCGATATCCTAATGGATGACATCCCAAAAATGCCAAGTAGTTTCCCCGTGCCATCATCCTCAGCAACTTTTACCTGCCAACTGGAAAATACCTAAAAGTCAGCGTTGCTGAGTGAGTTCTAGTTTTATAAATAAAATACCTTACTTTTTGTAAAAACCTTCCTTTACTTTCGTGCGCGATCATACATCATACGTACAGATAGAGAATATTATTATTAACTTTCATTATCATTCATTTTTCCATCACCATCATATTCATAGCATGCTTTCATTTCATGCTTTTTATTAACATTCTCTTACTTTCATTCTCATTCTTTCATAACGTACTTTACATCATTCATTTACTTTCTTACTTTGTACGTTACGTCATTCTTTCACTTTCATCTGGATTGATGAACAATACCCCAAAGATTGTGCACGAAGCTGATGCTGGACCTGTGGTAAGTAAACCACGAACATTGTGCCCAAAGCTGATCCAGTCACCTAGGGCAAGTTATCTCTCTCATCCATTCAGTCCAATTGGTATTACCCCGAACATTGTGCACGAAGCTAATGCTAGACCTGTGGTAATTAAACCACGAACATTGTGCCCGAAGCTGATCCAGTCACCTAGGGCATACAAAAGGGCCTTGCCAATCTCAATGATTGACACTGTGTGCATCCTTTGGGGTACCTAACCTATCACAGTTAAGCTAATGACTACATGGTCGTGCACCTCCTTTCTTATTTGCTTGCAAGCCATTCTTTCGTTCATTACGTTTTACGTTTCATCTTTGTTATATTTCACTTTGTTACGTTATTCTTTACATTCTTTCATTCATTTGTAATACTACGTAAAGTAATAACATAATATATATAACGTATTTTATAATATAATATAAATACGTTTAATTACCCTTAAAAGGTAACACATAAATACCATACATCAATCGTGCATATCATAACCCCAAACCATCCCATAATCATGCTAAAAAGGGTGCATCATAACCCCTAAGTCAAATTAGGTCAAACCCTAAAATCCTGTGTTTTCCAAAAATTTCAGAAATATTTCTAAGTGTCTGGGCACATGGGTACTATTTGGGCGTTTCTGCCCTGTTCAGGCGCTTTGCTACTATGCGGGCGTTTGGAATTACACTTAGTCATTTACACTTAGGCGCATGGGCCTATTTAGGCGCTTGGACACTATTCAGGCGCTTGGGCCTGACACTTAGTCATTCTGGACAATTTTCCAGATGTTTGGGTACTATTCAAGCGCATGGGCCTGACTTAGGCACATGGGCATCTAGGCGGTTGGGTACTGTTTAGACGTTTGGGCTTCTGGGCGGTTGAGAGCAGTTAGTTAATTCGACCGTTGGGTTCCTGGGCCACTGTTTAGGCGCATGGGAAACATACTTTCCCGAAATCAACATAAATCAGTCCCAATTCATCGTATATCATGATCTAAGCTTAGTTGTACCATTCTAAGCATCATCAAATGTACATACACACATATAAATCCCAAATTTACACCCACCCACATACACATTCACACACACACATATAAATCCCAAATTTACACCCACCCACATACACATTCACACACACACATACGGGTGAAAACCCGTTTTTATAAAAACATGCACATATGTATTTCTAGCCCTAAAATTTGTTAAAAACATGTAAAAAGGGGGTTCTAGAACTCACCTTAGCTACTCTTGAGCTTAAACCCTTCTCTTGAGCTTTTCAGATGTTTTTAAAAAACCCACTTAAACTTTGAATTCTTCTTCTTCTTCTACTATGAAAATCCGAGAGTTTTCTGCTCTACCTCTCTCTAGAATCGAATGAGAAAAGTGTGAAGGGGATTATGGGTGGCCATATCCCTTTATACACCAACTTTTTATTCTTTTTGTCCTTTTGACACTTTTAACCCCTCTACTTGGGTTAAATTACATTTCCTTCTTTTATTCACGTTTATTGTTGCTTTCTTGTCTATAAAATATCCGGGTGTTACATTGAGGATAAAATATATTATAATCACAATATTGATAGCAAACGTGTGCATATATATATGCATAGTGATTGTGAAATGGTAGATTGGGGTACTAGTGTGACTCATGGTAGGTAATTATTAACACATATAAATTAAGGTAAATAGTAATAACAACTTGCCACTATCATTAAGTACTTACAATAGTTATCATGATCTGAACTGTTACCTTGAATGACAATATTAATCTCTTGAATCTTATAGGTAGCGACGAATGGCTGGTAGGAAAGTTGCTACTAGAGGAACTTGTTGTGGATATAAGGGTAGGCCACTAGCTACTAAAAGTCATCCAAAGCCGGTAGAAGTGGTTTGTGATGAGTCAAACTACAACGAAATTGAAATTAAGTCTCATCACTTGAAAGAAACATGTACCCTAGGGCCTATTATTTGGAAAGCTATTGGTGATGAGTTTTATCAGATGTTGTAAGATATTATGCCCTTAGTTATGAATGAAGCCTTAAAATAAGCAAGTAAAGAATAAGCCACTAAGGTCATGACAAGGCTCGTAAAGTATGCAAAGATAGCATTTAGATAAGTATAAAGAAGGCTAAGAATGATAAATATAATACGGATGAGGCGCTTACCAAAGGATATTCATATCAAACATGCAAGGATGCAACCCTCCAATAAAAGATGGCAAAAGATAAGTGAATGTAAGGCCAGTCACACCATTATGTTTACAGGATATTCTTTTATTGATGAAGCATTCACATGTAGAAGATGATCAAACTGATCTAGAACCCTAGAGAGTTTAGAATCTAAAGTGGGAAGACTTGAAAAAACCTGACGATTAAGAAGTCTTGTCCTTAAAATGAGATTGAAAAAGTTAAAGATGGTTTTTAGAATTGAAAGTTGGGAGTGTGACTCATCACTAGTACACGTCCAAGTCTAATAAGATGGCATGGCCGGTTCCTCATCTTCTTACCAATCCAGAAAGAAAATATAAAATGTTATATCCAAGGGTAGACAACAAATGTTGAAATTATATATCAAGGCCAACAGTCTAAAAAATTCGAGTCCTTGGTTGAGTGAAGTTAAATAACATATGATAATTTGATTGCTAATGATCCTATTATTGAGACCCAAAAAATAAAGTTAAAAGATCCTAAGAAGATCGGATAGAATGATTATAGAAACAAGGATAAGAAGGTTAGGATTGAAGAATCTGATTTGTATAAGAAATGCATAAAAAGGCATTTGAGAGAGTATAGGCCGGAAACCAATATATTTTTGAATGTGCAAATCTGTCGTGATTTCTCAAACTCCCATAAGTATCATAAATACGATAGACATGGAAATTTGGCCAAACATAGCAAGAAGCTGAATGCCATGAAGGATCTCTGGATGTCCTTTTTCTTCTATGTTTTAAACTAATGCGCATGATTATGGAATGTGTTTTGAATAGTATAAATGAAGTGCATAATAGGCATAATGTCTATCTACATGGTTATCTATATTTTTGGTATGACTTAAAAGTAAAGCATGTGTTCTCAAGTAAGTAGTCTGAGGAAAGGTTTTTAAGTAAATAAATTGTAAAACTTCACATGTGTTATGTATGAATAAATGTTAGATTTAGATGAATGCATAAGTATGCATTATGTAGTTATGTTATATATGTTATGATAGTAGGCCTACACTTGCTAGGTCCGTACAACAATACATTAGTTTATAAAGTCCTAGAATGAATATGATGGTAGGTGTGGCTCTAGAATGGATATGATCATAGGTTTGGGCCCTTATACAGGTACAATGTTAGGTATGATCAACCCTTGGTATGAGTATAATGATGAATTATCTCTATAATGGTAGACATGTATGGTCCTTTCAACAATGAGAATGCCATATGCTCCCTTGTCCGGAGACAATGAATGGCCCCTTGAACGGGTAAAAAGGTATGTAATCATTATGACATATATTAACATATTAAGGTTAATGTATAGCCAAATGTTAAAGCTTATATGTTTAAAGAACGAAATAGGAGTGATACAAATAATAAGTTCTTGAATTAAAATACAAACTTGTACGTGTGATAAAGTTTTAAGTTATTTGCTCCTACATAGCTGAATAAATAAATGTTACAATTATATTTTCTTTTGCTTAAAGGTATGCTATGGTTACAGTTATACACACACACACACATACATATATATATATATAGATATATATAGATCTGTGTGTATGTGTATAATGATATGAAATGCTAAAGCTATTATATTAAATGTTTATGCCCCCTTACGTCATGCTCTTTAAAATGAATGATTAAGATTGTAGAACATGTCTTGGACATTATAACTGTTTAAAGCCATGGAGATAGTATTATGGAACTAGAAGAATCAAAAGTTACCTACTAGTCTATCATTATTACCTTAAGGAAAAATATAAATACAACAATATAAAGCTAATGCAAACACTTGTAACATGTTGGATTAAATCTTGAAAAAGTTGTATTAGGCCATATAAAGGTTCCATTAGGCCTTATAAAGACTGCATTAGCCTAAAGAAACCTTTTTTATCAAAAACTACATAAGGTGAAGTTACATTAGATCTAAAGAAACTTTTCTATTGGATAATACAACCTTTTTTGTTAGTAAATGCAACCTTTTTATTTGCAAATGCAACCTTTTTTTAAAATTGCTTCAAAAAGGTTGCATTAAGGTCATTTTCTAGGAAAATGTGTTGTCCAGGTGCAAATCCTGCTAAAATGAATTATAGATGAAGGACAATTTATCTAAAGGAGATGATGGTAGGACTGATGGCAAACATGGTAGAAAACACCCGTAGTATTAAAACCATATTTGGCTACATATGGATCCTCTATTGTAGAAGATTTGGGAGTAGAGGTCCTAGATACAGCCAACAAGACTTGACATTTATATCATCTAGGTGCCATGAAAAATGTATAATGATTTAAAGAAATATTATTTATGACTAGGAATGAGATATGAAGTAGCTTAAGTCATGAGTAATTATGTGATATGTTTGCAAGTCAAAGCCAAACAATAAAAGTCCAATGGAAAGATCCAACCCTTGGACAATCCTAAACTAAAATGAGAACATATCATGATGAATATTATAACTAAACTATGTAACATGGGTAATTGATGCGATGTGATTTGGGTAATAGCTTACATGTTAATAAAGAATGCTCATTTTTTCTAATCAAATAGACATACACTTTTAAAAGATTTATGGAATTGTTCATTGAAGAGATTCTAACACGACATGGCATGCTGGTGTTAATTGAATGTAAGAGAGACACATAGTTTCATTGCAATTTTGGTAAAGGTTTCATGATAAAATGGGAATACGATTGCACATTAGCATGAAATATCATCTATAAACTAATGGTCAATTTTAAAAGGCTAGAACCTTGCAACACATGCTTAGTGCGTGCATTATTGATTTTAGTGGAAGCTAAAATGATCATCTAGCAGAATTATTATACAATAGTAGCTACCATACCAGCACTGGTACACCCTCGTATGCAATGCTTTATGGTAGAATATATAGAATACACATATGCTGGGGTGACACTACACAAAATGTAACGCCCTGAAATTTTGAAGCAAACTATTTAATAATAATGGGCTTTATAAGGGTTAATTAATTTAAATAAGGAAGAAAGTGGGCTATGGACTAAATTAACCCTAATAGGCTAAGTTTTAATGGGTTTAAGGGACCTTAATCAGCCCTAAAACATGCATGATCAGCCTCCATCCCCTCATTTGCAACCCAGGCCCCTAAGTTTCTAGAGTGAGAAAGTAGAGTGAGAAAGTAAAGAAAACCCAAGGATTTGGTGTGTTATTGTGAAAGGTATTGAAGATCTACAAGTTAGAGCTTCAAACCACAAGAAAGGAGCAACAAATCAAGGTAAGAATCGTCCTCTAAACATCCCCTTAGAACAGATCTGGATTTCTAGGGTTTTGGGTTCAAAAGTTTCAAAGAAACACTTAAAGTTCAAATTTTTACATATGAAAACGTGTAAAAAGGTTAGATATGGTTGTAGGGATGGTAAACCAAGGATTTGGACGTAAAAAGTTAAGATTTTGGGTTAAAAACGGGCTGGTTCGCCATTTTTATGCATCCAGCGAAACTGTGAGCGAGCCTGATCAGCGAAAATGTGGGCTCATCCAGCGAAACTCAAAGAGTTCCAACGAAACTACAGTTTCGCTGGTAATTTTGCTAGTGACAAGGTTGACCCATAGATATTACGAAACTAGGAAATTCCAATGAAAGTTGGGCGCACCTGACAGCGAAACTGTCGTATGAAACTGTTGGGCGAAACTGGCAGCGAAACTGACGGCAAGCCTACCAGCGAAACTGCCTGCAAAACTGTCAGTGAAACTGGCAGCGAAATTGCATGGAAATAACATTTTTTAGTGTTAATTTATGTGTAGGCTGTGTTGTGCATGTCTAGCCTAGTAAACCTAGACGAGAAACCATTTACTTTAACAAGGTGATTTCTAGATCCCCTTATTTACAAGCTTTTCCATGTTTTTGAGGCTATTATGCATAGTAAACCTAAGGTTTTTAAGGCAAAGATTTGAATAGGTTTTAGCAAGAAAATACATTTTTCTATAGCAAGAAAATACATTTTTCTATAGCAAAATATGCTATATAAAGTCTTTAAAATAAAAATTTTACGCGCTGACCTGGCAGTTCGGCCCCAGCCAGGGGCGTTGCCCCTTGGACCCCACTAGGGGTCACCGCCCCTAGAAACCCGCTATCAGGGGCTGCCGCCCCCGAATCCCCGCTGTCCCGCGGAGGGTCGGTATCTGGTTTATCTCTCATGGTTGATGAAATATGAATGCTTAGACTAAGAGTTTGTTTCTTATTATGTGTTAAGTGTATGTGAAAAACTAAAGATATAAGTGAAACTTAAAGAACTGTTATTGGGCCCATAACGTGTACCCTGATAAAGTAAAGTCTCGCAAGCAATTGATAAAGGAGGGTTGCATCTGTTGTGCCCTCATAATGATAAAGTAAAGTCTCGAACAGGCAGGTCAGTAAGGCCTGGATTGGCATGACAATAATGGCCTATTTGGGTACGACGGTAAGTCCTAAATTAACGTGTCAGTGAAGTCCTGTGTTTATCATAGGCACCGATAGTAACTGGGAATTAACGGATAAGGAAAAGTAATAATTAATATCTAATGGCAAAGCATTGATAAAGCGATAATCCGTGTGTATCAAGGTTCTGATTGATGATGATTATCTTCAAATGTTAAAGCTAATACCTCTTACAAAAGTTATTTAACAAAGTAAACCTAGAATTCACTCAGCGTAGCTGACTTTTTATGCATATTAGTTGACAGGTGAGTGTTAGGGCTTATGGGATGGAAGCATGGATCTAAAGCTTTTTGACATCTAAAGACTGACATCCCTGATGAAGAAGAATATTAAGAGGATTTTTAAAGAGTATTTGATGTTTAAATACAATGTTTATATTTTAATTTAACTATGTTGTAACGAATTGCAATTACTATACTTTTCCGCTGCAATATATATATATATATATATAT
>BJCO01688307.1:1058-16638 GCA_018326465.1 Flaveria floridana | reverse complement strand
TAGGAGACATTCTTAGTCGGTTTGACATGGAGAATACAACTGTTGCTGGAACTCCACTTGCCACAAACCACGATGTGGCACCCGACGAAAATGGTGATCTGGTAGATGCCACTATGTACCGAGAAATGATCGGATCTCTTATGTACCTCACAGCTTCTCATCCTGATATCATGTATGCCACGTGTCTCTATTGCAGATATCAGGCTAAACCAAAAAGAAATTATCTTATCGGGGTTAAAAGGATATTCTGTTATCTAAAGGGTACTCCAACACTCGGGTTGTGGTATCCTCATGATGATGATTTTGAGCTTACGGCGTATAGTGACTCGGACTACGATGGATGCAAGATGAATTACAAGTCAACAGCAGCGGGTTATCAGTTCTTTGGAAGACGGTTAGTCACCTGGCAGTGTAAGAAGCAGACGTCTGTTGCTCTGTCAACATGTGAAGCTGAATACGTTGCTGCTGCAAGTTGCTGCTCCCAAATCATTTGGATTCAATAGCAAATGCGCGACTACAGTTTGCAATTCTCTAACACCCCTATCTTTGTTGATAATTCTGCTGTAATTGCTGTAACTAAAAATCCGGTCCAGCATCCTAAGACTAAATACATCGGTATTAAATATCACTTTATACGTGACTGTTTTGAAAAGGAATTAATCGATGTTGTTAAAATTAATACGGATTTTCAACACGCCGACCTCTACATAAAAGCATTTGATAAACCTCGATTTTTATATCTATTAGAGGTAAATGGCGTGAAAAAGAAAAGTGATGTGATTCCAGAAGGATCGAGTTCATAGTTCGTCTTTCTATTTATTTTAATTTTTTCTTTATTTTAATTATTTCTATCCTAAAAATCCAAAAACACAAAAAGATTTTCGATTTTAGAAATTTAGGGGGAGATTAGTTTAGTTTCAGTATTTATTTACTTAAAAAAAGGAGGCGGGTAGATAGGCTGAAAGCAAATCAAATCTGTGAGATTGATTCAAAACTATGGAAAATGATAGTACACAGGGAACTAATTGTTAGGGACTTAAAAAAGACTGAAAAGATCAAAAAGCTATAATTAAAATCTCAAGTCTAAGATGTTTAAGCCAAATAAAGGAAAAATGATAGTACACTAGTCTGTTACTGGGGTTACATAGAGAAAGTAGACCTAGGGGTTGCTAGTCCATTATACGATGTGTCGGTAGATTCAACACAATAGACAAGTAGACTTTGTTGGTAAAACAATATAAACTAAACTGTTTAACAGGCTGTGGGTTTCCATCTTATCACTGGTTAACACAATCAACTAAATACCAATAAGGGGTGACGAGCAAAATAAACGCCACAAATGTGTGCGGACGACCATAAAAATGAGCAAAGCACATGAAAAAAAATTGATAAATGCAATCAAACAAATGACTAATATTGATGCGTTATGTCATATGATGCTATCTATCTAAGGATTCCTTTTTTTGTAACTTGATGCCTTTAGGTAGATGTGCCTTATTAATAAATAACTTGGTTGCTTGTCTCCCTAAACTTATCCTTGATTCTTTAATTCTTCCCGACGAATGAAATTTCTTAAACTTATTCTCGACGACACGTGGAATCGCATGTGTTATATCGACGGTTTAAATCTTTAGACTTTATGTCTAATCTATGAGAATCTCATTAAGGTTTTGATTCCATGAACCTAGGAAATAATGTGTGACACATAGACACTTGTATCTTGGATTTCCTGGCAAAAGGCTCTCGACCTAAGGCAAGCATTTCGTATAAATCTCATTGCGAGACCTGTTATGCTTTCCTAGGGATTTCTAGGATGAGTGCTAAACTATGGTCAACATACGCATATTCCTCAAGGTAATTGGGATTAAGTTACCTAGACGTGTCCATGTTCCTATTGGTTATGTGGTACCAAATAGAACCATCCGGTTTATATTTAAATATAAAAAATCCTTGATTTCTTGGACTGGTTTATCACCGAAAATCTAATATTTTCTTATTCCTATCGTACAGAATGTTCCCGTTAATATTGAACTCGTTTTACTTCTCAATTCCTATGTTTAAACATCGTTATACGTTGTGTGCCTCATGTAACTATCTTTGTACCTTGACCAACGTGTACATGGATCTTAATATATCCGAAGATATTTAGCGTCTAAACCGAATGGTTTTCAAGACTTTAAATTATTACTTATAGTTTCCAAATCTCTTTAAAGTGTATCCCATAACTGAAATCATGCAATGCTGAAAGGTGGAATACCTGCATCTCGGGGTACTTTGTCTAGGCAAGGTATACACATTAATCCGATTAGATCGTTGGATCCGTTTATCTGACCTGGAACTCATGAGATGAGTGTACACTTAATGGTACGCGTGTCTTTAGTAAAGTTGTGGTTGACGTAACACTTTGAGAAGTCTACGTATTTGCTTTTATTTTGAACCGAACGTTACATCTCATTGTTGTATTGAATCATTTCCGTCATTGATCTTGTTTTCCTGATTTAAACCATTCAAGATTTGAGAACTTATCATAATTAACCATGTTACCCCGAACTTTAACCTTAATCCTAGTAAGCATGATTTTCTTTTCCTATTAATGTTACATTGATGTAATTGGAAGTCTCTGAATTTCTAGCCGATATCCTCTTCATTTGCTAAGTCGAGCTTTGTAAAATCTTTTAACCGTTTTGCACCGTAGACAATGCAAGAGTCTGCAAGTCAACTTATGACTAAGGACACTCATGTCTCCTAAATGTACCTATCTCACCAAAACAGGGGTGAATCCCTTACTTTGGTGATGATTTTCCATTCGTCACTATTGTTCTTAAGAAATTTCATCATCAAGACAGGGGTGAATTCCTTACCTTGATGACCCTTTCTTCTTATTGTTTTTTTATGAATTCGTATTTTACCAATGGAATTACCTCCTTAAAATAGGAGTAAAATTTCGTATCCTGATAATGGTTTTCAATTTTTCTATTGTGTGTTTTATGACATTTCATCCTCAGGATCGGGGTGATTTCCTTATCTTATGGACAGATTTCACTCATTCTCCTCTTGAACTCGTATTTCACAAATGAAATGACCTCACCAAAATAGGATTTAATCCCGTACTTTGGTGACAAATGTCAATTCTTAATTGTTTTTGTGTTATTATGAAATTCAATCATCAAGATAGGTGTGAAATTTTGATGATAATTTCGCCCGTTTAAAAAAAAATTTGGATGGTATTTTTTCTCAAATGAAATGACCTTACCAAAGTAGGAGTGAATTCTGCACTTTGATGAAGCTTTTCATTTTGCTATATTTTGTTTCTATAAAACTTCACCGTTAAGACAGGAGTGATTATCCTTACCTTAATTGTAAGTTGCCTAATTTTATTCTTGTGGATCCTTAACAATGAGTTAGGATCAAACTCTCGCTTGGTAGTTAAGAGCTGTACTTTGGGAAATACATCACCAAGCTAGGAGTGATGACCACACCTTGGTGACTGTTCCCATCCCCTGATCTCAAACCTACCAAGGTCTTAAGACTTCAATTGACAAGAAAAATGTAATAACTTGAAGGGTGAACACCGTTATATGATTTATCGACGATAGTGTTCCAGCCAGTTAAGCTAAAGCATGATTCCTAAACTCAAAAGAGGTCTTTGTCACCTTAGGGTAACCCTTGCCAAGCCTGGAACATTTAAATTTTAAAATCGATTTCTCTTCTCACGTCGTTACATTTCAATTTGTCGTTTGATCTAGCATTTATGGAACATTTTATTTCTTACTTGTTGATCTTCATTCTGAGTTATCATCAAAACCTACTGCACGATGGCAGCATTCCTAAAACGACCTTTTTACTAAATAAAATCTTTATCAACGTATGCACTTGTCTTTCTAGCCATACGAATGTGTCGGCTGTATTCATGAGTTTGATGAACCGCGTGTGCAAGCTGTACTTGAAAATTTATTTATGATTGTCTTTATCGGTAATAGCCTAAATTATTCAAATTTTAATCCGATCATGAACGACATCCTTGTTGATCAATGCAATTCCTATTGTTGCGTCATTTCTTAGATCGTCTTTGAAACCTTAACCTTGAAAAACCTTTAAATCTCTATCTTGACTACGACTTACAAGACTCGTTACTACTTTCATCTCAATGCGGATAAAAAGGTTCACGAATCTTCGCAATTAGTAACCAGGGTTTGGCATTAAGGGAAAGGGGACATAGCTTGGTATATGGTCAAATTACCTTGTATTTCTTGATGCCATAATGACATTTGGTGCATTATTGTCTGGTTAACTAGTTTCGCACATTTCATATTGAGTCATGTGAGATAATGAGTCGAGAAATTGACTCGTACCTACCTCAAATAGTCGGTCCCCGTGATGTGTCGTAAAACATTGATCGTTAATTTTGATGATCGATTCATCTTCTGTTAGTAGCAAGGTCTTTAATCATCCTTGGGAACCCAGCTCAAAATCTTAGCCTATCGTATCATTCTTAAACTGACGGTTTGACCAAAAGAACAATACATATACATAAGATAGGCGTTAAACTTGTGTCGTTTTATATATTGACATTTGGGATTCTTAAATTCCATCGGTCAAACTTTCATACAACTACAAGACTTTTTCATTGGCTTCAAGACGTCACCTTATTACGTAATTTCATTCTAGATGTTTGAGAGTAGTGAGAAAGTGATTTATAAGTCTAATATGCCTCAAGAACTCATCATCATTTTCCAACGTTTCATGTGTCAAATCTCAAAGAGTTAGTTTATCAATGATAACTTTCGTATTCTACAGGAAGAGTTCAAATTTACTTGCATCGTGTCAAGAACCCTGTAAAATTCCATAATTTGCAAAGTGAGGCAACTCACCCGTAATCAAACGCCAATCATAGTCCGTTAGTACACTCATCTTTCATCATAAGTTTCCTTAAAAATTAAATTTCGAGACAAAATTTCTTAAAGTTAGGGAGATTGTGACCTCTCGTATTTTTTTGTAAACGTTATGAAACCTAGTTATCAAGGGTTTTATTATGAATGCAAATACGAGGGCATTATTTGTAATCTCTTGTATCATTGAAAATTTTGATATAATTAAGTGATTAAGCAATTAATGATAATAATACTAATAAAAAAATATAATAACAATTATAATGCTAATGATAATAATAAAATAGTACTAATAATAATAAGCATATTAAGTATTAATCTTGAAAATAAGATAATAATAATATAGGACTTAATATTTAAATTATTAGAAAACTTGTAATTTGTAATCTTTGGCATAAAATAATAAAGCCTTAAAACCCTAGGGACCAAACTGTAAATTAATTTAAACTAAAACTTATGTTTTGGAATTAATTAAACAAATACAAAACCGTAGGGACTGAAACTATAAATTAACAAAACAATAACCCCCCCTCCATCTCCCCCGGTTTTTCGGCCAGGTCCTCGGCCAGCTTCGGTCGAACACTGGCAAGGCCAAAAACGCCCCTTTTGGTCGCGGTTTTGACCCAAAACGCACCCCAATCGGTTCATGAATCCGATTCGAACTCAGGACATCGTTTTAATGTGGAATTCACAAGATTACACTCACATTCAAATCGAAACCGAAGCATTCATCGATATCTAACCGTTCAACGTGCAAATCATTATAATAATCAAATTAGCCGAACAGAAATGTTCGTATAATCATTACAAAGTTGAATGTGTAGTTTAATTTGAGTTAAACCCCCAATTAATCACTTCATCATAACCGAAACAAAGGAATCAAAGGTGAAACATGTTTGGCTCTTTAACGTAAAAATTGAACTTATATAACAGAGCGCAAATGTTCCCCTCGATCCCTTTCAACTCTCTTTAAACCACAATTCGAGATACACACACTCAAACAATCGAATTCAAAGCCCTGCTCATCGAAGGTTAACCGAAGCAAAACCGAGTCTAAAATCCATAATTCGGTCTTAATCAAGTAAGTATGATACATCATTCTACTCGATTTTACCTAGGGATCAAAAGCCCTAAGGTTAATCGGGTTGAATCATTCGATATGATCTTCAATTTTGGGATTGAACAAACTAGGGTTCATACGATTTGGGGCTTTTCAGTAGATGATGTTTATAATGTTTTAAGACCAGGTTATACCACGGCTGCGGCCCTGGTCTACTGGTTACACTCTCACCCCTCAAACCTTGAGGTCCTGGGGTCGAACCCGGGCACCTCAACTATTTTTTTAGGCCTTTTTAGCCTTTAAAAAATATGTAAAAATTTCTAAAAAATTATAAAAATAAGTTTTATAAACTTCCGTTATTTTAAAAGTTACATAATTATTTTTTGTAAATTTATTTATATAACTACCTTAACATTTGTTATAAAAAAATATTATGTACAAATGTTATAAATAGTTATTTTATAGAAATGGACTCTAAATAATAATTTAAATCGTTAAATTATTAGTGGACACCATATTCTCTTTAATTATTGATTAATCATGAATATTTATAGAAATTATATATATTTCATAAATTCACAAATTATTTTCAAATGCCATTTTGGGTTATTTATTATGAAATGTACTTTAAATAATAGTTTAGATTAATATATTACTATTGGTCAATACGTTATGATTAATAAATTATTATTGTATGATTAATAAATTATTATTGTTTAGTACGTTATTCTAATCATTGTTAAATTATGTGTATTTCAAAAGATTATAAAAATTTATTTACATTTTATATTTAAATCCTATTCAATTATTATACCTAATTTATCTTCTACATTAAAACATTGAAATGGTATAATTCTTTTCATTGAATCAAAATATAAATGATTTTATTATATAAATTTATTTACTCGACGAAACCCCATAATTCTATTAAAACCCTAGTTTTTGTTAGAACGTTAATCTTATTATTAACCCTGATCTTGTAGTATATACGTTTAGGTGCCTTGTAAAGGAATACGTTGGAATATCATTTAATTCTTATTATCATCTTATATACATACATCATTTGAGTATTTCTATACCCCTTTTGCATATTTTTACACTTTGGGGTGAAACATGTTACCTTATAACCATTGCACTTGTAAACTCGTTTGATTCTTGTAAACACTTGGCAATTCACTTGTATGTTGTGGTTAGTTGATCTGAGTAATTACCATGTATTGACTATTATATGTGCAATCATTAACTATTGCTAGTCTGGCGACGTCATAGATCTATAGACCTGACAAGCCTGCTTGGTTAATCCAAGTACACTTAGCTAATCGTATAATCTTGTAAATGTGTAATCTTGTAAACTGTCAAGGTTTGATTGTTACATCTGTCATTCATCCCTAGTTACTTTGCTCACTAACTTATGACATGAATTGCCATCTTTTATATATGTATGTATGAAAGCTATGGAAATCTCACCAACATCATGTTGACCTTTTTGTTTTTAACATGTTTCAGGAAACGTGCAAGTTTGATTGTCAACTTTGAACTCTAGTACCAAGAGTTCAAGTACATGTTCAACTCATCCCTGTGAAGTAATGAAGGTTGATCAGTTGTGTAACACTGCTACACCCCATGAACCATCCACCTCCAAAGCCAAGCTTCACCTTAGGAGGCGTGTCATAACATCTTCAAATATAGGGATGGAGATGGTAAGTGATCAAACTCAGTCTTCCATTCACAAGAAGACTCTTAAAAGAAAGCAAATTGACTGCATTATGTGTGGTAGAACTTCTCATCTGGCTAAGGACTACATCTACAATCCTAAAAGTACTATCATCATTACAAAGAAGAAGACTTCTGAGAGGAACAAGAAGAAGAAAGCTTCAGAAGCAATCTGTGTT
The DNA here is from genome assembly GCA_018326465.1 of Flaveria floridana. Classification (NCBI taxonomy): domain Eukaryota; kingdom Viridiplantae; phylum Streptophyta; class Magnoliopsida; order Asterales; family Asteraceae; genus Flaveria; species Flaveria floridana. Next base: position 8,797 of record BJCO01688307.1, on the reverse strand, counting down.
TCTTTCAGAAGCTCCAAAATGAAAATGAAGACAAGTGAAAAATTGCCTTCAGAAGAAAATTTGGTCTCGGAAGAAAGGAATGCTTCCAAAGCACGGAAGCTTGCTGCAGTGAAAGCAAGATCTTCCAAAGGGTCAGTTTCTAAAACTTCTAAAGTTGTAAAAACATCCGAAGCTTTGAGGGTCAAGTCTAATCTTCCAAAGATGGTGTGGAAGATAACGGAAGACCATAAGATTGAAAATTCTTCACTAACGTCAGCAAGTGATCCCCATAGTCTCAGTATAGGATCAATTACTATTACATTGTCTTCAGTTCGTTTTAAAAAGGCCAAGACCAATGAGGCTTGGGTTTCCAATTGTAACTAATTCTCCTTTTATTGTGCAGGAACAGTTAAAGACCAAAAGAAATGTATGGATCATTGATAGTGGCACTTCTAGGCATATGACAAGCAATAGCTCTTTGCTTCAGAACTTTGAGAAAATTGATTGAGGGCCAGTTGCTTTTGGAGGAGATGCTGGTGGTTACATTACAGGATGGGGCAGTGTCACAAATGGTAAGCTCAGCATTGAGAATGTAAACTTTGTTAAGGAGCTTGGGTATAATTTACTGAGTGTGTCCTAATCTTTTGACCAGAGACATAAGATGCTCTTTATTGAGCATGAGTGCATTATTCTCAAGCCCAGGGTGGTCATTCCTCAAGAGCATATCCTGCTTATAGCACCCCAAAAATGGAACATGTATAAGATGGATTTACAGGAAACATCCCCCTCAGGAGAAGTTTCTTGCTTTCTATCTAATTCCGATAGTGATGAGTCTTTCCTTTGGTATAAAAGAACATGCCATGTAACCTTTAAGAACATAAATAAACTAATTAAGAATGATTTGGTAGTTGGAATGCCAAAGAAAGAGTTTACAAGTGATGATCACTGTGTTGCATGCCTGAAAGGGAAACAACACTTGGTGTCTGACAAGCCAAAGGAAAAGAACTCCATCACTACTCCCCTACACTTATTACACATGGATCTCTTTGGCCCCACCAGTGTAATAAGTTTAGGAAGGACCTTATACTGTTTGGTAATCATAGATGATTTCATAAGATTTACTTAGGATTTCTTCCTTAGAACTAAGGATGAAACTCCTGAGATCTTGAATAATTTCATTCTAAAAGTTGAGAATCAAATTGATCACAAGGTCAAGACCATAAGATGTGATCAATGAACGAATTCAAGAACCAAATCATTGACACGTTTTGTGATGAAAAGGTATTACAAGACAATATAGTGCTCCTAGGACTCCTCAGCAAAACAGTATTGCTGAGAGAAGAAACATGACATTTATTAAAGCCGCAAGAACCATGTTGTCTGACTCTAAACCGCCGATTACCTTCTAGGCAGAGGCAGTCAACACTGCCTGCTATGTGCAGAACAGAGTTTTAGTAGTTAAGACTCATAGTAAGACTCCTTATGAACTGTGGCATAAAAGAAGACCTTTCATTGGTTTTCTCCTGTTATTTGGATGTCCCTGCACCATCTTAAATACCAAAGATCAAGTAGGCAAGTTTGTTGAGAAATCAGATGATGAACACTTCATTGGATACTCTTCTCAAGCTAAGGTTTATAGAGTATACAATCTCATAAATAGAGTAGCTGAATAATCAACCAATATGATCTTCAATGAGCACACACCTTGTGTGAAAGGTTCTGGTCCTGATTGGCTATTTGATCTTGACTTGGTTAGCAACTGTTTTAACAAATCTTATAGATATGTTTTAGGATCAACAGGTAACACATCAACAGAAGATCCTGGCCCAAGATTTGAGCTGAGAAGACCAAGACAGACTACAACTTTAGCTCCAGTGGTAACTAACCCTACAAATGAAGTTCCTATCAGCACAAAAATGACAAATCAAGCTGATACATCTAAAGTTCCTGAAAATTCTAGCTCAGAGGCATAAAACACAAATGTAGGAACATCAAATGTAGGAGGCAATGGTGGTGGTGATAGTGATCAAGAATTTCTTGATGTTGATAACCACTTCATTGATGACAACATCAATGATGTCACACACTCATCGGATCAAGCTTCACTTGATAAGTGTGCAGTTGTTGTGGAAGAAACTTTATTGCTATATCTAAAATTTTCAAATTTAGATATGTCTAAACAACTTGTTGTGATCCCTCAACTCAGGATCCATAAGTCACACCCCATCATAAAATCATTGGAGATGTCTGACAAGGGGGTGAGAACAAGAGGATAAACCCATGACAAAAATGTTTGTCTACACTCTTGTTTTTTGTCCCAGATAGAGACGAAGAAAGTTGATAAGTCTTTGAAGGATGGAAGTTGGGTTGAAGTAATGCAAGAACAGCTGCTTCAATTCAAAAGACAAAAGGTTTGGAACCTATGTCCTCCTCCTCATGGGAAGACTACCATAGGTACCAAATGGGTGTTTAGAAATAAGAAAGATGATAAAGGACTTGTCATCAAGAATAAGGCAAGACTGGTTGTTCAAGGGTACACACAAGACGAAGGAATTGACTATACTAATGTTTTTGCTCCTGTAGCAAGACTTGAAGCTATTAGGATATTCCTGGCGTATGCTGCATCCAAGGACTTCAAGGTCTACAAACTTGATGTCAAGTGTGCATTTGGGGTGATTGATGAAGACGTTTATGTCGAACAACCACCTGGCTTTGCAAACCCAGATCATCCTGATTATGTTTGCAAGCTTGATAAAGCTCTTTATGGGCTACACCAAGCTCCAAGAAAATGGCATGGGACACTATCTCAGTATCTCTATCAACATGGATATAAGAGGGGTACTATAGATGGAACTCTCTTCATCAAAGGAATACAGAATGACTTGATACTAGTTCAAGTATATATGGATGACATTATCTTTAGGTCAACTAATTCACATCTCTACAAAGACTTTGAGAAGCTGATGAAGAATAGATTTGAAATGAGTGCCATAGGGGAACTCAATTTCATTCTAGCAATTCAAGTGAAGCAAGTTGACAATGGCATCTTCATAAGTCATTCAAAGTATGTACAAGACATACATGCAAGATTCAACATGACTGAATGTAAGGTGGCAAAGACACCCATAGCTAGAAACCACTCCCTTGGACCTGATCTTAAGGGGGAGTGTGTAGATAAACATCTTTACAGGGCAATGATTGGGTCTCTTATGTATCTTACAGCTAGCAGACCTGATATTATGTTTGCTACATGTAAGCTAACCCCAAGATGTCACACCTAGTTGCTGTCAAAAGAATTCTTAGATATCTCAAAGGTGCTCCTAAGCTAGGTCTGTGGTATCTAAAGAATTCTAACTTCAATCTGTATGCTTATACAGATAGTGACTATGGTGGCTGCAACATGACTGCAAAGTCCACATCTAGGGGATGCCAATTTCTTGGTGGAAGGATAGTCTCATGGCAATGCAAGAAACAATCCTACGTATCTGCATCAACTGCTGAAGTTGAATACATTGCTGCTGCAAGCCGCTATGCTCAAGTACTTTGGATTTAGAATCAGGTGTTGGACTATGGATACAACTTCAAAGAGACTCCCATCCACATAGAGAACAACAGTGCTATCTTTATCATAGAGAATCCTGTGCAGCTCTCAAGGACAAAGCATATCAACATCAATATCATCTAATTAGTGATAATCATGAAAAGGGATTGGTAAAACTAATCAAGGTGGACACAAATGAACAATATGTTGATCTGTTCATAAAATATTTTGATGAACAGAGATTTAAATATCTTATATCCACTACTGGGATGATTAACCTTGAATCAATTTTCTTAAAATTTAATCTATATTATTTCTAAAAGGAAGTGTGTTTCCTAAGTTGTCAAATTTATCACCTACATATGCCCTTGAATAGATTTTCTTAAAATTTAATCTATATTATTTCTAAAAGGAAGTGTGTTTTGTAAGTTGTCTAATTTATCACCTACATATGCCCAGTTTATCTTGGGAGAAATCTTTTTCAAATGATGTTCCTTAGCATTTTGAAAAATTACCAAGTGTATTTTCTTTTGGAAGATATTAATATTGCCTTCGGAAGAATTTTAATTCTTCAAAAACATATAACTACTTAATTAAGATTTACCATCAAAAGAAATTCCGTATTTCTTCCAAAGCCAAAATATGCTTTTAAGTACTTATGTGTATTACAAGAACAAATTTCTTCCGAAAGCAATTTCTTCTGAAACCAAATACTCTTTGGAAGAACAATAGTCTAAGTAATTTTTCTTCCAAAGACATTTTTCACTAAGCTTAGGAATATCTTTCGAAGTCAAATTTGGCCGAAGACAAATTACCTTCAGAAGAATCTCAACTTCCAAGAAAACAACCTTTTTGGGCTCTTTATTAGAGGTGGGACCGATATTCGGACTTCAAAGTTTATCCTTTTGCATTAACTTTGTCTCAAGTCTATTTCATATAAATATACCCAATGGTTTCCCCCTTTTTCACTTTCTTCTTCATCTGCAATCTTTCTAAACCTAAAATCCCACTCACCCCCTTTTTTATATCTTTCTTCACCTCAAAGCTACCACAAATGGCCAACCTTGACTGTAGAAACCAACCAGAGTTTTCCATGTAGCTTCACAGGCAACACAATCAGGTTTCTCTGTTAAACTCTGAGAAAGATCCAAGTTTCTCAGAGGTTTGTCGCTTTCTTTCTCTCTCAAACTACATCACCTCCCTTATTATTGATCCTGCACTTTATAAGGATCATCTTTTGGATATTTGGAGGACCTGCCAAGAGGTCACCATGGATGGGGAGAAGACACTATCAGCCACAGTGTAGGGGAGGACACTATTCATCACTCCAGTCTCTATTAGCCCACACTTACAGTTGGATGATGAAGAAGGTGAAGTGCCCTTTTCAAAATCTGCTGTAAATCATTCTTTTGAAAAGATGGGCTCTGAAGGGGACTTCTCAGTTAAAACCTTCAAGAAAGGGAAGGTTTCCTTTCAATAGAAGTACCTCCTACATGTTATTATTCATAGTTTGTCTAATAAACATGGAGGATGGGACCAAATTCCATAGGATCTCTCCTACATAGTTCATGGAATGGTTCATGGGGTGAAGTTCAGGTATTCTCAATTTGTATATACTAATTGCATGCAAACTTGGACTCCTTAGAGTATTACATGTTTCCTAGATATGTCCAACACATTCTCAATTGTGAACTAGGTTCCTAGTTGAGGGGAACAGGTAATATTTTTAAATTGAAAAAGAGGAAGCCCGATATCTTTAAAATAATGAGAAAGCCTACTATGGGCTTCTTAGGGGTAGAAACAGCCCTGGTCCCAAAAATGTTAAGGCTCATTGCTTAAGGTGACAACCTAGCAGTACCAGCTAGTGTTTCACCCACACCTTCCACTTCAACACCACCCACATAACCACAAATAACTCTCACTTACTGAAGAAGATCCAAACGAACCCCTACACAAGTTATTCAACCTGTGCAGGCCCCCATATCATCATCCATTCAGGAAGAAGTAGACACTGGATCTCCCACTTCTTCTGAGGAGCAAACCACTCCTATCTCACCAAGAATCACATCCATGAGGTTTCTCATGCTCAGGCTGATGAGCTCATGACCCAAGAAGCCTTAAGCCTTCACTCAGAGTCTCAACACTCTAGTGAACAACCTTTAGGGGAAAGTTACGATCCCCAGCCTTTAGACATAAACCAACCCATGCCCAGCCTAGAATTATATGATGATAAAGATATAGCACTTAGTGAGTACCATGAGTCTCTCTTCTCCTTCCATACTCAAGGAGAGATAAGTAATCCTTTATCCCCTGTATCTAGCCCATATCATCCACCCTAACTGAGGTGGATCTTCCTAAACCTGTTCAAGAGATCCATATGGAAGAGGCTTGTAACACCCAGAAAATTTTGTCAAAATAAAGAAAATAAAGAAATGAGAAATAAAAGAAGTATATTTTGTAAGAAAGAAAGAGAGGCCAAAGTGGAGGGGTGCAAAGTGTAAAAGGGTAAAATCTTTTATTATTGTGCTTAAAAAGGTGGTATGGCCACCCACATCACCTGCTACACCCCACTGCTCGATGTTTTAGAGAGAGAAAGTAGCAAAGCTTCAGTTTTAGAGAGAGAAAGAAGCTGAATTCGTAAATTGGTAAGTGTTCCTTGTGTTTTTAGTTAGGTTTTATGGGTTTTCAACTAAGAGACTGATTTCTACATGTTTCTATGTGTGTGCATGTGTTCGGGTATGTGTTCTTAACATGTTTTAGGTGTTAGAACTCTTTAAAAAGTTTGAATCTGAGAGTTTGAGGTTGAAGCAGCTAAGGTGAGCCTCTAGACCTCATATTTACATGTTTTAATGACATTTGGGGCTAAAAATGCATGCAAAAACTATTTTTATGATTGTATGTATATAACCATATGTATGTATGTATGAGTCTGGATGCTTTATGGTTGTTTCATACTTGGATGATGTTTAGAATGGTTATATTATGCTTAGAACATGTTGTGAACATGTTTGGGACTGAAAATTACATTAGAAATGTATAAGTGGGTATTCATACGCCCAAACAGGGCCCATCTGTCACACCCCAGGCCCAGGTAGGGTGGGACGTCACAGACTAGCAACAATATATGGAAGCGGAAACAAACCATCATAAGAGCATAAAAGAAAAGAACATCACATGGCATTAATGTTTAAAGAAAAACCGAGCTAGAAGTAGGTCTAGCCCTCAACACAAGTACATAATTCATCACTACAAATTGTTTCCAACAATAACCAATGTAAATTGTTCAAAATGTTTTAAAACAAAACAAGCCAATGCCATGGGTCATGGAGCTAGGTCAAATTCTTCTACAACAGCTAGACTCCCATCACGGATTACCTGAAACATGCTCCAAAGAAAATTTGTGCTAACTTAACAGTTGGTGAATTCAAGTGCTTAAAGTTTAAGAACAAAAGGATTCAATAGAATCCATATTTAATTTAAAACAATCATAGTTTCATTATTGTGGGGGATCACAATCAACCCTGCACTCAGTCCCGACTAGCCTCTTCAAAAGTTAAGTAATACCGGTTAATCCTGAAGGATGAACTGAGCCTCAAACTAGTGTACCATACCTTTCGGACGGTTCACCATAGTATCTTATAAAACCTGTTACATGCCACAAAATTACCTCGTAGGATCTTAGTGTGTACCCTTCCGTTCATCACGGAAGGCACTGTGTGGGGGATTCCCTAAGTAGATCTACCCATATTTTTGGTTCACACAAGAATTAATGACTGTGATACAAGTATCAACAGGTAACAACAATTCCACAACATATAGCATCATAATATAGCATAGAAATAGTTCAGTTTAAGTAGAGCATGCTTCATCCAAAAAACAGTAGTAAAAAGGGGGATCTGATGGGTTTGATAGAACACAAAAACTAGTTTAACCACTTAAACTTTCTGAAAAATGCAGCGGAATAATAGCATTATAAACTTGATTATAAAGCTAAAAAACATGTTCTTAAGTGACCATATTTATGTATGAAACAAACCCATAGAACAAAGGATCATTTATGTGAATAAGCAAGCTATGAACATATGTAAATGCACATAAAATCACAGCTTCAATGAGCTGTGATAACTACCTCTTTCAGCAGCAATATTTGACCAAAATAAGAGCAGAAATGAGGCTGAAAATGGCCAAGACTTCAAGAGTAGAAGTCCTCAAGCTTGTA